>JAJOOO010001080.1:0-41529 GCA_029582685.1 Solanum piurae | reverse complement strand
CACATTTGAAAATATAGTATCAATGAATCTAAATAAAGAATGAAATATTGCATCATTATAATTAAGTATATGTATCTAAAGTATAGAGTGTATCACTGTATCTCAAATAAGTATATGGTGTGTATCACTGTTTCTAGCTTTCTGTTTGTCCAAGTTAACCTAACATACTTTATTAATGAATCTCACTTTAAAATTATGTGTGTATCATTGTTTCTAAGCTTTTTGTTTGTCCAATGTATGACTAAATAGAGAATGAAATATTATATCATTTTATCACTATATTTAGAATGAAATACAGTTAGTTGTTTGTAATGTATAATTTATATTTGTATCTAAATATGGAATATATCACTGTATCTCAACCTGTGTTAAACATGCTATGTCACTGTATCATTGTGTTCTTTGGTATTTAGAGTCCGTTTGGATTGACTTAAGAAAAAGTAGTTTTTAAGTCAAATTGAAATGGTTTTTAAGTCAAAATAAAAAGTAGAGGGAGACCTACTTTTGATTTTTAACTTATTTTAAGTCATTTTAAACTTATATTATGGTATTTTTTACCTTGTCAAACACTTCCTAACTTATTTTAAGTTATTTTTTATACTTATCGAACACTTCCAAAAGTCAAAAACTGACTTAAAAGTAGGTCAACTTAACTCGGTGGTATTAAGCTGTTCCCATCAGAAAAGATATTTTTGATTTTGTTTTGAGGAATTTGATTCAACTTCATTTGTTGAATTCAACAATAAGTTAACAATTAATGTTATATACATGCTACATTCATTTTCTTTTTTCCAGAAGAATATTACAGCTGCACTTGCAGAACTTGTACCTTACCAGAGCAGCAAGAGAACTTTCAAAAATGGGGAAAACTACCCTCCCAGCCCTAATATGTCATATGAGGCTACAAAAGCTAAATCAGCCAAATTTTGTTTCTGATCATTAGAGTAAAATCAACCTACTTCATCTTTCTTAGTACTGTTCGGACTTTCCACATTTGTATCAGCAATCAAGCTTGTGTCTGTTTTCCTTGAAACTCTTCTACGCGCACGTTTCCTGGAATTCCTGTGTGAAGAGGCAACAGAAGATTGGTTCGCCTGTTCAGGCATGTCAGAAGCAGACTTCTGTACTGTAGGGTGATCTCTGTCCCGCCTTGCTTTCTTTCTAGACCTCTTGGAACAAGTAGGATCTTGAGGTTTGCCAGCATAATTACTGGAATGTTTAGACTTAGACTTGACTTGGGGAGAAACCTGCCTAGGTGGATTCGAATTCAAACACAGAGAACTGGGCTGGTCATCCGTTGCTTTGTCAAACCTAGTAGCATGGCCTTCAGTAATGCTACAGGAATTTCCTTTTGAATTACCATGTGTATTAGGTACATGTTGATCATAAGAGTCGTCCAATGAAACTTTATCCATCTCCTGGTCAAAACAAAGTTATTGAGCAAAACAAAAGTGAGCAGAAAGTTCGTACAAGTCACCGTAAGACTGCAAATTCTGAAGTTTATGCTTGTTTTCTTTTCTTTTTGATGAGAAGATAGAGAACGAAGTTTATGATTGTAACTTAGTGTTGATGCAGTAGTTTCTGGGTGCATTATGTTTCCTAAAGTACTAACAACATACATAACATTATTACTTGCGCACAGATGAAAAACAAAATTATCAAGCTTGTGGAGTAATAAGAAAACTTGGCACTTTACCACCTAATAATAGAAACACCAGGAAGTTCCTGACATTTTTTAGTACAAAGAAAACATGATAGACAGAATAACTAATTTGGGAAGCAATAACTGGACTGCCTTAATGGAAGTCCTAGAAATTTTTAGCAGAGAGTTATTTTCAAGAGGTACCTCATTTTCATCATTGGTTATCTCCTCAGATTCAAATATCTCCTCTCCTTCTGAGTCCTCCATCTCCTCACACTCAAACTCTACACTTTCTCCTATTTCTTCCTCTGAGTCACTTAGCTCTTCCTGCTCCATCACAATTTCTACAAGAGACTGGTCTTCCAAATCATCAACGCCATTTCCAGTTTCTTCATCGCTGGACAAAATCCTTGTAGTGGCACCTGAATCACTATGCTGGGTGGTTCTATTTGGAGTTCCATTGTTTAGAGAATTTTGATCTCTAGAAGCACTAGTCGGTGACCTTCCCATAAAATGGTCAGCCACCCCTCTGCTTCCAATAGCTTTCTGTTTACTGGACGTGAAACTCAAGTGCATCTCCAAGTCAACCTCATTGCTTTTTCCCATAGGGCTAGAGGGTATAGAACATGCAACATTTGAACTACTATCAACAGCATTCTGAACTTGAGTGCACCATCCTCTTGATGTTTCTGAGGTACAAGAGGGTCGTGTA
The DNA here is from genome assembly GCA_029582685.1 of Solanum piurae. Lineage (NCBI taxonomy): Eukaryota > Viridiplantae > Streptophyta > Magnoliopsida > Solanales > Solanaceae > Solanum > Solanum piurae. Next base: position 39,175 of record JAJOOO010001080.1, on the reverse strand, counting down.
ACAGCAGATGCAACTTCCAAGTAACAATTTGCATCATCAGTTCTTTGCATAAGCGGATGGAAGTCAAAACCAGATGATATTGAAGTTTTATCCCCGGGATTAGAAGACTTGTCAAGAAAGTTAACAGTATGGGCTGATTGGCGTGGATGATGAAAGAGGCTAAGATTAGGTTGACAACCTGAAAAGAAATTGAACGAACTGGATGTACTAAAACTAGAGTTAGACTGATTATACGGCAAAGGGCCATCTTTAGGGGCCCGGAAGAGTAAGGGATGCATCCTTAGACCTGACTCATCCTTTTCGTCTGTAACATTCTTATTATCCTTCGACAATCTGGTTTCCTGTAGATTCTGATTACTTATATTGTTCCTCCCAGCACTACTGCTAAATGGTCCATCTTTCACAAAATAATTAGTATATGGCTTTGCAGCATTTGCAGTTTTTGGGACTGCATTGTCTCTCACACCATCACCAGTAGAAGCATCCCCACCAAAATCCCTCGGACATGTTCCAACATGATAGCTTTTGAAAGCCGACTGAGACATTACTCGAACAGATGGTGGAAGATTAACAGGAGGCAGACCTGGCGCTAATTTAACCAACTGCCCATTGTTAAATTTACGGGCTCCGTTTCCCCACGAAAAAGACTCAGTTTCTGACGACCTTCAAGTCAGATGATAAGCATAGTGAGTCAGCACAATGGAAATGCAAAATGTCTGCAACCTCAAAAATAACATGAACAAAGAAGCGAAAAAAAGAGTGCAAAGATGCAATGAGTACCTCAGAGAAACAGGGAACTCATTAGAGATATGGGATTGCCAATTTCTAGAACCATTGTTATTCATCTTTTCAGCAACTTGAGAACTCTCCACACCCAATAGCTGGAGTGGAGGAATTTTCTCTGCCAGGTTTGACATAGAATGATTCACTTGGATGCTGGATACAGCAGGCCTCCAATCTGCCAAAAAGGCCTCGTGAACATAAGCTTCCTCATTTCTGTCTGTACAATTACCTGCACCACAATTTTCTTCGATAGCGCTGTCAACAACATCATCCTGCATTTTTTTTCATGAGCAAACACATGTTTATATATAACTGCACCCAGTGGATGCATTGGAAATTACAGAGCATTTCATTATAGAACATTCTCAAAAGTGTAGGAACCAATAGAATCCACTCATCAATCATTCAATTAACTCAATTTCAAAAACAAAACAATCACTCAATTAACTCTGCGGTCTGCCTCAATCACAAACTAGTGATTTTGGCATCAATCGACGGACCCTAAACGTGCTCAGAAACATGCATCAAAACTCATCAGCCACATCTTAATATAAAAACAAAGGATTTACATTTTAGTCTACTCTTAACACAGGTAACACTTGGTAAAGCCTCTTTTGCTTAAACTGTCCTGAGATAGACATGCCTCATGAACTACTATCCAGCCAAAGCACAAAACATTGGGACAACCTCTAGGTGCACAATAATTTACCAAAAACAAGAAGAAGAAAAAATCTACTACATGATGGACAACTCTTCGGCACCAACACAAACATTTATATCTGTAGCCATGCAAGGTACAGGCATTCTCAAGCTTAGCTAAAATATTCTGCAAGTACAAAAGATCACTAACAGGCATTATATATAATACTGATAGCCGATGGGTCCCACTTAGATGGGACAGATTGCTCAAGTGTGTTTATAAATCAATCAACAATCAGTTACACGTCAAGCACAAACTTGTTGGGCTTGGCTATATGAATCCTCTACATTTATTCCAATATATTCTAACCCCTCTCATTCCAAAATTGGTCCTTTAAGCTTAACTAAGGGTTCTCTAAAATTAGAAATATCTCACAATAATATTTGGAATTAAAAAGAAGGAATCTGGCGTTTAGTATCTCTTCGAAAGGGTTCTGTTGATTCTAATCAATGATTAACTTCTTTAAAAAGTAAGTTAGTAACCGTTGGTTTAGAAGAACTAAGGCTTTGTCTATTTAAATGACTAGTCTTGTCCTTTCCAGGGTACAATTCCTCTTCTGATCTTCTCCATTCCAAAATACTATTCTTCTTTGTGAGACATGAAAAACAATCAGCCAAGTCACTGAATTGCTGCCAATTCTTCTTTGTTCCTTGTCAATTCTTCAACTAACTTCTTCTTCCTATACAATCATCTCTATATTGATGCTAGTTACCAACCAACCTAAGAATACTCCTTCTGCTGGCAAAATCGGATCTAATTTAAGTGTAAAACTAACGACTGAGCTTGAATCACAACAAGCTGATATCGCCAAAATAAATCCCTTGCTTCCATTGCATCTGTTCGTAGCTAATTCACAAGAAATTATGTCTTTAGGGGACTTCCCTCTATACATGCCTACCTCGTCCATTCTTAGGAGATTCAATCATCATGTTGTACTTTGAAGTTTACATAGGACATGATCAAAACATCCTACGCGATCTTCTTTCAGTTTATTATTCGCTATGTCTGCCACTTTGCACACTGGGCCTGATGTTACTGAAAATTCACGGATAATGAATGCATGATGATTAGAAGATTAATGATCATGTAATATTAAAAAGATTGATCTACTTCTTTTAAAAGTCACAAAGCAAAACGACTTCTATAGAGATGCAATGAGTCCCTCCCATTTATTATTGTTACCCCAGACCTGTATATCATCCATTAGGTTTAGACTATCTATTTATTATATATCCATTTTTCCATCACTAATGCAATACCTTCAACTTTAACCTTGAATTGAGAACAATGTTTTGAAACCCAACCAACAAGCAGTATGAAACATAGTGAGTTGGGCCATAGGAAAGTGGAGCCTCCTATTAGGGGAACCGTAATTGAATCATAATAAAACAGAAGACTTTGATAAGACTCTTAATTTTTCTGAGAATCATAATTTGTTTTTCTTCCTCCTCCAACCACCAGCAGACCATAGTTATTATTTTTCTTTCTCCTCTTGTAAGCCACTGTCCACACTTTTGTATCCCCAGATTCTTGTTGCTTGGCCCACACCCCAAAGACATCATGTTCTCTCCTCTTTTGCAAGTTCAATGAAAGACCATAATTAATCGGTTTAAGGATAATCTCCATCCTTTGCTATAGAAATTTGATTTCTCTTGAGTAATCTCTTCTGCAAAAAGATTTTCAAGTAGGCTATAGTACAATACTACAATCTATTCAACACCAAACTATAGTCAAACAAGCATTAAATAATATCTTAGTCATAACATCTATGAGTATTTCTACATGTTAGATAATTAGATCACTCCTAGTCCAATCTAATTCTTCCAGCTCTGGCTCACAGATTCAAAACAGACTAATTTCAAGATCACTAATCCAGCAGGAAACCAATAATCACATTCAATGCAAGTCTAAGATAGCTGCAGCAAACTGGCCTAATCTATAGTAACTGCAAGCAAGTCTAGTCTACTTTGATAATTGTGGCTTACTAAAGAAAAAATCTGGATATACAAATAGTAAACTAAATCCTTTCAACAAAAATTGAGATTAGGATCAACTAGAGATTATAAACAAAAATTTGATTTTATGTTGATCTAAAGATAGAAGAAGTCAGACTAGCCGCTAGCCTACACAATTAGTCACATTACATGATCAGATTTAATACTATATCAAATGAACCATATATAAACCAGTTCATGCTAGAGCAAGAAAACTCATCTAAGTACGAATTTCCGCAAACTGTCATTAACCAAGATTCAGTATAAAATTTGACCCAGCTTCTAATTTCTAAAAAGAACTAAGATTCTTAGCTGATTCCGCAATCATGACTATATTTCAGAACAAACCTAATTAAGTCTCACATGCATATAAGACTTTTCCCTATTTCTACCAGCTCCATGCTCCATATTTGATGGTAATTACTAGAAATTGGCTAGATGACGTATACTGATATAGTGATATGGTAATAAGAAAAGAAGAAATATATCTACTGCATAGGTGAAAATGCAGTTCTTGAAATAGTGATATTACACTATTCACCCGACTGTAACAGAACATACTGGCGAGTCAGATACTTCTTGACAAAGTACACCTTTCCAACATCGACAGTGGATGCAAAACAGCAGTTTGAATGGAAGACGTAATCTTACCTTCTTTCTGGAAGAAATATGCCAAGTTTCCAAAGCACCAGATTTTAGTTTTTTTCTCTCTGATTCATACAACCGACGTTTTGCCTTCTTACTAGCATCAGATATATATGATTTCTGTGTTCCAATAGCAGTGCGCCACTGCCGGGGTAACAAGGAAGGATCTCTATAAGGAACAATAAACTTCCACACAGACATCCAATCAAGCTTGAACACCTTCAGGCCCTGCGTGATCATGACCATGTAAATAGTGAAGCAGCGACAATGGAAATGATGATACTGTGGAAATGTATGTTGCCATGTAAACTTACCTCTTCAATACGTGCAACCTCTTCTGCTGTCAAGGGAGAGTTTTTCATCCTCCGAACAGCCTACAAGAGTCATTACAACATTATTTACCATGATCTGAATAACATCGAGAATAATCAATCAAAAAATGCATTCCTAGCAACATATTTTGAAAATACTGAGTAACTGCAAGAAAAGATAATGATCATTATGCATTGTGATTGCAAGTTGTAACTTAATTTGATGAGTCGGGAAATCATTGTAGAGTTAAAGACATTCTTGGAACAGTTGAAGGAGTGGAAGAGAGATCATCAATTTCAAGCTGGCTTCAACATCTCCAGCATGTCCCAAGTCCCAACTGATAGAATGAACAGATTGGGGAAGAGCTTTTGCTGGAGCTTTTGTGGCAGTTAAAATAAAGCCATAATGTTAACACTATGATTGTTTCTTAATGTTCTATGTGCAATACTGACACTAGTAATAAACCTTTATTGGATTATCAGGTGCTTTAGATGATGAGCGATTCTTCTGTCGGACAAAAATCTGCAAAAAGGGTCAAGTATTTCACCATGTTAAGCACAAGTTTAACTCTAAAACTACAATGAAATCAAGAGGATAAATAACTGACAACAGAGTTGTTGCCATCGAAAGTGCACATAAGAATCACCTGATGCTTAGATTTGCAAGGAAGATACCGCTGCTGAATTGCTTTCCAATCTGTATTATACTCCATCAAACCCAATGCTAATAATCTGCACCAGATGCCAAGGTTATATTACTAAACTAATCAATAAAGGTAAAAGCAAAACATCAACATATGGGTAAAATGGGGATCATCCATAATATTACAACTTTAAGAACCTTGTAGGGAATTGATGAAACTGCCTTAGTGAAAGACAAATAATACATTGTATTTAACAAATGCACAATGAAAAGACTAGTGAAATCTTTATTTCAGAACAACTGCTAGGTTTTCACAGATATAGGTAATTAGCTTCACCCAGTTGTTTTCATACTTTATAGATGTAACAGAATTATTTTCCTCTTTACGACAACACCTAATATTGTGTCATGCTGAGAAATAAGTTGCAAAGATCATTTACTTGGGAGAAACTTCAGAATGCATTTTTTCCCTAAGATGTGAATCCCAACATTCCAACTTTGCAACTATGAACCCTAAAAAATTCACTACTTTCTCATTATCATGCTGAGAAATAAGTTGTAAAAGAGCTCATTTATTTGGGAGCATTTTCAGAATGCATTAACTTTTCGTGAGATGTGAATTCCAACAATCTAACTTTGCAAACTCCGAACCCAAACTAAAATCACTACTTTCTCTTTTCTTCCTATAGCAAGGAGTTTAGTTCACCACCTATCACCATGGCAGAGACTGACGAATGTGGAGGAGATGAGCAATACCAACTAGCAAAAGCAAGAAGGCACCAAAGTCGCAACAATTTCACAATCACGGCCTAGTCAGTAAAACAACTCATTTCATAAGAATACTGGTGTTGCACAAAAATAAAAGGACATAAACTCACTCATCCTCTGCATCAGTAAAAAGCAGCCGGTTTGCTACCATTGCAGGGGGTGGCTTATGGGGATACAGAGCAGGATTAAACAAAGGATAGAAGCGCTGAGCTAACTTAGCAATCTCATTTGGAACAGAAGCAACTGCCTGTTGTTTAGCTTTTTCTACTAATACAGCAGCCAGAGTCTTCTTTGATTTTCGAGAAATTGATGAAGAAGGAGGTACAACGTTTGAATACAAGGAAGCACGACCATCAGGTTCAGCAGTAAAATGAATATTTTGCACAGGAAACAAGGGTTTCTTCTCCGAGCAGCTGTCATTCAAACCTCCTACTTGCCGACATTGGTAATCTTGCACAGCTGTCAATAAATATCACCAGTGATAAATAAAAGTAAGTATCATAAACTGAAAAGAATAAGAAAATCAAATGAAATTTAGTGTTCTAACATGATATACCATGAGAAACGTCATCCATGAAGTCTTTAACTAATTTGATTGGAGCCACATCAAGAATAGATAGTATTGGACCATTTATATAAGGTACCCAGGAGCCTAAAGGGCATCCCACCTGATTATTTGTAATAGCTTCATGCCTTCCTCTTGAAGGAGAAATTCTTTCAAAAGGCTGCACCATGTTAAGTCCAGATGAGCAGTCTCGCTGCAAATCATGTGCTGAAGACATTTTGTTGGTAATTTGGACAGGCGAAATATGCAAAGGTTCATCAGATACCGAAGGACAAACATACGGGGAGAAGAAGCAAAAACTGGGATATGGCACACTCCTACTTGCTAATACTTCATCACGTTTACGAAGCATTTGAGAAATCAATTCCCCAACATTAGAAGCAATGTGCCGTTTGGCCGGCTCAAGAACACAAACAGCAAAAACCTGAATAAGAAGTTGAACATGCTCATGTATCAAACAATGTAATTGTCCTATCTGATGGGGTGTAAATCCATTCACAAAGCCATCATTTGCAGGCAGCAGACTGGATGGAGGCATCGTGCCTTTCGCACCATGTATGGAATAAGGAGAAATGGGAAGATATGGTAACAAAGGGCGTAGTGGCCTATCTGGCAATCCTAAAATCTTATTCTTGTTCTCAAGAGAAGATCTCTGCCGCCTGGTTTGCCTAGTCTTAGGTCTTCGACCAACAGTCTCGTACTCTTCAATATCATCCTTCAGATGTTCATCAAGGTCACTCTCCAATGCCTCCTCAATTTCAAGCTCAAAATCTGCATCATTGTCTTCATCTTCATCATCAACATTTTCATTATCTTGTATATTTCCAGAATTTCCATCTCCCCCATGTAAAACAGCTGCAAGAAACTTCCTGTACTCTTCTTCATCATTGACATTCTGAAGATCATCCTCGTCATCAGTCTCCTGAAGAAATGTCTCAAGTTCATCAAGTGTAAAGCTAGCAAGTGAGTAGCGTGCTCTAGTACGCTTACATATAGCATCCTCATTATCCATATCTATGATGGATCTACCTGAATTTGCTATACTGTTACACCCTCCAACTGAAAGATCCTCAATGTGATCACCCCCTCCATTCAACACAGTCTTCTTGTTATTTGAAATTCCACTTTCAGGTTCAATATCTAGAGTGGATTCTCTCTCCTTAGGTTCAGAAGACGAAATTTTCCTCAAGTCTTCTGGACAAGCCTCAGAAGAAGCTCTATTTCGCATCACAATCTCCTCACCAAGTTCTTTGTCACCAATGAGACAATCCTGTGAAAAATCTGTCAATCTTTCTTCGCAACAAACTCTCAACGATTCATCAATGTTCTCCCCACTGTCAACGGCATCAGCATCCAGACCTTCGATTTCTGAGCTCAAGCTTGAAGAAGCATCTAGAGAGACAGTTTCTTTTAACAAAGGATTAAAATCCATATCCTCTTCCTCATCTTCATCATACTCATTCGCGTTGTCCCCCCTGTCACAATCACCATAAAGGTGTTCACTCTTTTCTTCATCAGCCTCTTGTTCTCGAGGACTTCCATTGTTGGATAGGTTGCCGCGTACCATGAACAAATTCTCCTGATTGGACTCCTTAACTTCAGTAGATAATGCAGTTGAGCTCAAAGACATCTTCAGCACAATATTTGAAATAGTTTATACCGACGAATACTGACAAACATTTAAATAAACAACTCAACTGTATCATCAAAATGACAAATATTTGCCTCTTCCTCTAAGAGGTTCCTCCACATCAGCCTGTTGACATAGAAACCAACTCTAATTTTACACTTTTACATGATTTCATGCTGAACATCAAAAAAAATGTTAACTTTTTTCAATTTTTAGAAAAAACAGTCGGGAATATTTACCTGAGGTCTATATGAAATTCAATGGTTATTATGGAACTAACAATTGAACAATGGCTTCAGAAACAGTAAACTTGCGGTTCGCCCAAAGCTCCAGCTGTTTTGAAGAGGTAATTAAACCACTTTAATTCATCCAAAACAGCTTCTTCTTATGCCAATTTTCTGCTGTAACGTCGCCAGTTCAAGTAAATTGTTGACAAAGATGAATCAGAATACCTAATTGGTCGTAGAAAGCGTTCAACAATGGCCGATCAAACACATGCCACTCCCAGAGAGAAGGATTTTGCGTTTTGGATTCGGAGGGTGAAAATTGAGACCCGGAAACCCGGTTGGGTGGGTACCGTGTGACTTTACGCTTTTGCCCAATTTATTTTTCTTCTTTTTTTTTTTTTTGATGAAACGTGCTTTTTGTTTTCCTCAGCAAAAACTTCTATTCTTTGTATAAGATAAGATGCGCCAAATCAAAATAATCTTTAATTCATGCTAGGGATGTTAAAAGTAAAAAATAAAATAAAAAAATATTTTTCAAATAATAGACAAATAAAAATAAATATAGAAAAATAATGAGAAAAAAAAGATATATTGTATTTGTATTTTAGGGAGAAAAGACATAAAGTCATCATTAAAGTTGTCTCGTATTTGCATAAAGACATCTTAACTTTCGAAGTGTTCTATCACCCCACAGAACTATTTAATATCTCTGTAAATGAGCCATTTTGACCCATTTCCTCGTCTGGGTTGTTACCACGCACATGAGACGCGTCATGCAGTGTTTTCACTGTCATGGACCAGTTTAAAAGTGTCACGTGTCATTTTCTTTCTTTATTATTAATTATTTAATCATTTTATATCATCTTCCCCAAATTTAAACCCAAAATAGTCGTTGGTAGCCCTAATTTTTTTATTTCAAGGTTTTTTCCATAGCAAGATCAACGTTGGTGCTCTCTGTTTGACGAACTCATCATCTTTCCCAAGAAAATAAGGTAGGAATTCGTTTTATCTTTTAATTTTCAGTAGAAAGCGTTAATTTGAAGTTTTATGGTTTAATTTCTTCTTAATTTTGTGATTAAGTTTTGATTGAAAATGTCAAATGCAATGTTTAATCGTATTTGTAATGATGAGAATGATCCGATGTTGTGAGTGAAATTGCGATGCAAACATGGTGACTTACTATCAATGCAAACTTCATGGTCGGAGCATAATTCAGCTCGAAGATTTTGTTCTTGTCTACGTTATCGTGTATGTTTCCTAATTCTTTTTCGGAGATCTTTTGTTTATGTATTTTTTAAATTATTATTTTTTGCGTATTTTAGGAGGATGCGTGCAACTTCATTAGATGGAGCGATCGTGAAGATGTTGATATACGATCCAAGTATGTTATTTCGAGATTGGCAAAGAGAATTAAGAAGTTGGAAGAAGCATTGGCATCTTATGAAAGTCGTGTTGAAAGTAACCAAGTCATGATGAAGGAGAAAAAGAAGAGCAAATATTGTAACTTGAAGTTAATTGTCTTGATCATTATTGTGTGTTTTCTATTTTTAAGTCTAATCAAGAATATAAAGGATGGAAGTTGTAGGTGTGTGCAACCAAAATTGCCATAGACATCTTTAGTTACTTTCAAGTTTTTGAAGTCATAAGTGTGTGTAACTAGAAGCTAATTGTCTTGATCTTGCTAGTTGTAGGTGTGTGTAACTTGAAGGATGGAAGTTGTTGAATGCTTAAGTTTTTGTTGGTCTTTGTTGTCGAAATAGTTATGATTTGAACAAGTTGTTAATGTATTTGGTTCTCTTATCTATATTATTGTGGTAACCATTTGAGAAACTTCAAAAATATGTTCAACTACAAATAAAAAAGCAACAAAAAAACTAATTAAAAAGAGGCCTTCATTGCAATATAATCATTCAAGTTTTGTTTGGTTACACGCAAAGTTGAGTTTGATTTCAATCAAAAACAACACCAAAATATACATAATTAAATTTTGTTTGTCAAAATGAACAAGACAACGTCAAAATGCTCTACTTCCATGACACAAGAGTCTTCCTACTTGAACTTATTTGGCTTTGGCTATTAGCAGTAGCAGCAGCTGCAAACCTAGTTTGGATAAACTTTCCAGCCCTCATTCTTTCTAGGTTGCTACTGGAAATAGTTGTCTTCCCCTTCCATTTGAATCCATGTACTGGTGTGTAGCCAATATCACCAGTAACAACATCAGCCCTCTTTGTCACTCTTGTACCAGTATTGATGACTTCTCTACTTGGCAATTCATGCTACTTAGTAAAATAAATACACATTCAAATCAAAAGACATTTAGGCTTGTATTGACAATTGTAAACTTACATTGAGAGTTGTAAATCCATATCCATCTTGGTATATGCCAACACCTACCATTCTTGGCCTTTTAAAAGGTCTTGTTTGTCCTCCACTGGTGTCCTCATGTTCTACTAGTCTCTTCCCTTTTTCTAGGTCTCTTCTACTACAGGTTGCTTCAGAACTAGTTTGACTATATTAAGTCATTCCTCTTCATCTACCTAGTCTTTCATTCACATTTCTTTCTTGAGGCATTCCTCTTCCTCTACTTATTCCTGCTCCTCTACCTCTACCTCTACCTCTTACAGTCTGTACTTTGAAACCAAAATATTTAAGCATATCTATATTGTCTATAAATGATAGAATAATTAGATATATTACCTCTGTGTTTGTAGCAGTTCCATGTGATTGAGTTGGAACACCTATAGAATTTGAAACTCTTTATGTGCCTCTTTCTCTACCACTTTCATTATTTGTGATGGCCTGTGAAGAAGCTCTAGATGATTGAGTTGAACTACTAGCCATTGCTTTGTCTTGTGTTTGAGAAGATGGTTCAGCTGACTGACTTGGACCAGTACCTCTTGCCTGAGAAGATAGTTCAGTTGATTAACTTGGACCAGCTTGGTTTCTTGTAGGACATCCTTTTATTGTGTCCTTGTGTACCACATTTGCTACAAGTCATAACATCACCTCTTTTGCTAAGTTTTTCAGTTTTTCTGCTTTCATTTGCTTCATTTCTTCTAACCTTACTTGATCTTCCAAGCATCTTCTTGATCTTCGGTGGCTTCACAATTGGATTATTTAATGTTGGCCATATTTTCATGTTATTCACTGGCTGAATAAAATAGGCATATATGTTGAGGTAGGTTTCCTTGTTATAACAACTAGCCACATAATTGATTAGTTCCAACTCCTTGTAATGAAGGGCAGCAACACCATGAGGACAAGGAATCACAAACCAACATAACAGAAAAGAAATAATTAAATGTAAAACTCAACAACAATAAAATAGTAAGACAATAAAGGACTTACCTTTTGCATATAAATAAGGCAAAAGTACTCATTACCCCCCTGAACTAATTACCCCCCCGAACTTGTTTATTCCTCCGTCGCGTACACTTTTTTTGTCCACCTGGCGTAGAAATTGACAACACTCTCTACTAGGCGCGTGAGAAAGTGATTTTTTGCCACATCACAAAGCTACAACGGTAAAAAAAGTAAAATCTCCATTTTTCTTTAATATTTGGCATATTTTAAACGAAAAATAGGGCAAAATGTAAATGAAAAGTAAATGAAACAACGATTAACACTTACTTGGTAAGAATTGCAGACAAATTTGAAATTTAATCGACCAACTTCACGTCTAAAAAAACCCAAATCCAGAAAGAGTTCCGCGAAATCAACCCTTATTCAAAAATAACTTTTAAACAATGAATTTTAAATTTAAGAAATTTATTTTTTGCAATATTAATTTATCTAGGTGGCTATCATTTATCCAGGTGGAAATCCACATCACCACTTTTGCCAGTTGTCGCGCGCGTGTAGTCACAATAGGAGCAGGTGGACGAAAAATGTGTACACGACGGACGAATAAACAAGTTCGGGGGGGTAATTAAAACAAAATTTAGTTTAGGTGTACACCGTATAAAAAGCTTCAAGTTCAGGGGGTAATGAGACTTTTGCCTATAAATAATGATAGATAGTTGATGCCCTTCTCCAAGGTCAAGATCATTCTTCACTAGTTCAAGAAACCATGTCCAGGTAAACTGATTCTCAACCTCAACAACTACCCAAGCAATAGGCAGCATTTGGTTGTTTCCATCTCTACAAATTTCCACTAACAACTAGCCTTTACACACACCTTTGAGAAAACAACACCCATTAAAACCAATCAACCTCATAGTATCTCCAAAAAATGGTTTCTTTAAAGCATTGAGGCAAACATAACATCCTTCAAAAAAAATCTGCCTAATTTCATCTTCTTCTCCAACATTCACTACACATGTACTACCTGGATTATTCTTTAAAATCTCATCTTTATAATAAAAAATCTTACCATACTCCACAATGTGATCATCCATGATCTCTTGTAACACCCTAGTCCTAGCTCTTCTCACTGTTGTCCTACCAACATGAATATCCAACTCATTTCTAATAATGTCCTGCAACAACACAATATTGATGTTTGGTTGTTGAGTTATTCTTTCTTTGTATTTGGTGGCCAAAAACTTTGAGTTGCAAAGATAGTTATGAGTTGATGTCAAACATTTATGGACAGGGTTGTATCTTTTAACAATGAAATCTCAACTAGTTTTATCCTTACTTGAACACAACAACCAAAGACAAGTCTCTTTACAACATCTGACTCTAACTATGTCAGGCTCATTCATATATTTTTCAATTTGAATATGTTCTTGGACTGCATATCTTGTCACTGCCACTCTAAATTCTTCAACACTTCCAAAAACCAGTCCTAATTCCCAAACAATCTTTTCAGAAGTTGCATCAAACACAACTTTATTTGGGGTTTTCTTCTTTCTAACAGGCTTATGCACTACTTGATCAACCTCTTCACCATCTCTCGAACCTGTTTCATCATTTATTTCAAACCTAGGAGCTTTATCACTTAGATAGTAAGGTTCATCACCTCCTAGCTTACCAACTAAGTTTTTCCTAATACCAATATTTGTCTCATCACACCCTATATTTGAACCCTTTTCATCAATAGTAATTTGATCTGAAGTAGTACATCTACTTCTCATTTGACACCTTTCGAAATGTCTCTTGCTTGCCCTTATATCTATATACTTTTGATGGGCATTAATGTCAACCTCAGTATCTTCATTAGTATCCCCTTCAGATCATGATTCATCTTCCACTTCATCATCAGTTGAATCACTATCTATTATAAGATCAGATGAATATACACAATAAGGAAGAGGCACAGTAGAAGAAGGGGGTGGAGGTACAGTGGAAGAAGGAGATGGTGGAGGCACAATAGAAGAAGGAGATGGTGGAGGCACAGTAGTAGGCTGATCTTCAAATGGAGTGCTAGAAGTTTCAGAAGGACCAGTTGTAGGGTTGGAAGGAAAAGTAGAAGTAAAAGACTGATTATTAAGGTTAGAAACTTCATTAAAAGATTCCTCACCTACCCTACTATCACTCACATTGGGGAGAAACTCCAATTCAAGTGGGGCCTGATTAGCTTCACTAACCCCATGAAAAAATACACCTCAACTGTATCTCCATTATTTATCATATTGAAAAGGTTAAATATAACCTTATCATTATCAACAAGGATCAATAACCCATCCCACTTGATGAAAAATTCACAATCTATTGTATATCCTAGTTCTTTTATGTAGCCCCTCAGCTCAAAATAAGACATCCTATCAACATCTGCATCTAGGAATTCTGTCACATGCCCCCTAATATATTTAGGTGGGGGACCAAATTCTATTACCCCCTATGATACCATCTTAAAGTTATCAGAGTAAAAGTCATCCTGAAAAAGCATGTATCAAAGACAAACACAATTCAAACATATATTTCAAGAACAAACTCTAACAAGTTGTACACAACAAACATAATCACTAACAAACAACGATAGCAGAAATACTAACTAACAAGAGTAGAAAAAACACTAATAGTAACAGTAGCACTAACATTTAGCTCGATCACTAACAGAACAAAAAACTTGTAAACAAGTCGATAATGCACAAATTAAAGTCTACAAATGTATAATAGATAAATAATAAGATTCAAACTAAGTGGATAACATCAAACCCTAACCTAAAACACAATCACTAATAGTCGCACTAAGTCGATAACACAGAACCCTAATCACTAACAATCGCACTAAGTCGATAACACAACACCTTAACAGTAGCAATTACTCAATAACACAACGAAAAACTATAAAATCCTAACAATGACAACTATAGTAGGTCGATTCCAACACTCTTTACACTATAATAATCACTAAAATCATAATAATCGGAAAAAAGAAGATTTTTATCATATGGTGTAGAGCCCTAACCTGTTAGACCTTCAATTCCTTGTCCTTCCTAAAATCTTCACCAAGAAACATCAACAACGAGAAAATCAACACCAACACGATGAGAAAACTTTTAAATTTCTTCAGATTTTAGGGAAAGTTGAGAAATAAGAAAAGAAAAGGAGAAGACGACTTTTCTTCAAAAGAATAAGGTCGGGTCGGGTTGAATTCTATCACAGGAGTGAGCATCACGCGCGACAACATAGACGAGGGAATGGGTCAAAATGGCCTATTTACAAAGATATTAAATAGTTCGGTGGGGTGATAGGACACTTCGGAAGTTAAGGTATCTTTATGCAAATACGGGACAACTTTAATGGTGACTTTATGTATTTTCTCTATTTTAGGATAAAAAAATATTACAAATTTTTAAATTTTTTAAAAAGAGAAATGCATGATCAAATATCATTTTATTTCGGTTTAGCAAACATAAAAATCATATTTGTATGTTATAGCTATAGTTTGCATAATTGCGATCAATGACAACTTTATGTTTGCTATAGAGCTATTAATCTGTATATTTCGATATTTATTTCAACTTTACAAGTATATATTTGAAATTTGTATACAAATAAGAAATTGACTTGGTTGTAAGTTGTATAAGTATATGTTCTTTTGTTGTGATTTTTAGTCATTTATGTATATGTGTATTATATGTATTTCAATATAAATCTGTAAATGTATATGTATATGTAACTGTATTTTTGTATATAGATAGACTTGTATACAAATCTCTCTTTCACTTTATACAAACACAAATTATACAAAGAAACTGACTTGGTTGTAAGTTGTATAAGTATATGTTTTTTGGTTGTGATTTTCAGTCGTATATGTGTATTATATGTATTTAAATAGAGAAAATGGCCAAAAGCCCCCCCAACCTATAGTCGGATTCCTAACTACACACCTATACTTTACAGGGATCTTATTACCCTTGAACTATTTTAAAATGGAATTAATCTCATCCTATATGCTGAGGTGGCAAAGAAAGTGTATCCACTCTCTCAAAGAGAGTGAGAGACAATTTTTTTATTAACTTTAACTTTGCAAGTAATTTCCCTTTTTCATATTAAGATTTTGATTATTGTTTTTTGAAATTATGTCATCTTTTACTTCTATTTATCTTTCTTTTTTATTTTCTTTGTCTTCTTTCTTTTTCTCTCCAACACTTCGCCGGATTTAATTACCGGAAAATGTCATGAACTTACTTCACTTTTCAGCTATCACTAATGCTATCTCTTTCCTCTCTTATTTTTCCGAAGAAATTACTCCCCTTCTTTTAATCATAAACTTGAAATTATCATTCTCACACCACCAATTTTGCCGCTGTCATGTCACCATTTCCTCCATCGTTTTCTAGATCTAAAAACCATTTGAGTATCATATTACCTTTTGTTATTGAATTCACTTTGGATTTTGCTATCATATCCAACTCCAATATGCCACCCACTTTCCGAAAATTGACTGACCACACGAACTTATAAAAAATGTCGTCTTCTAATTCTTCGATTGGCAACCTCAAATTCTATTCAACAATGTTATCTTTACCAATTGAATGAAACTTCGCTAAAATTATGAAAAAATATAGAAAGAATAGAAAGAAGAAGGTAATGTGTTTTTGGGTTTAATATCAATGGACAGAAAGTTATGCAAAGAAAAATCAAAAGAGGATTAAAAACAAAAGAGAAAAAGAGAAAGGAAAATATGAAAGGAAAATGTAAAATAAAGACAAAGGATAATAACTTTTTTATTAAAAAAAGGAAAAATGCATAAGTACCTCTCCAGCCTATGCCCAAAATCCCTGAGACACCTAATCTTTACTAAGGTCCTATTACCCTCCCCCCGAACTTATTTTATATATAATTTTCTACCCCTTTTCGGCCTACGTGACACTATCCTTGAAAAAATTATCAACACGCGTTGGGCCCACAAGATAGTGCCACGTAGGCCGAAAAGGGGTAGAAATATAAAATAAGTTCGGGGGGTAATAAGACCTTAGTAAAGGTTAGGTGTGTCTCAGGGATTTTGGGCATAGGTTGGGGGGGTACTTATGCATTTTCCCTTTAAAAAATAATATAATATTATGTGGCAGGCGAGTGTATATCACTACTTAACATAAATTTGGTTATGACTTTTTAAGGGGTATATATTTCACTTTTAAAATGTTCAGGGGGTTGATAGGACACCCGTAAAGTTGGAGTGTGTAGTTGGGATTTCGGGTATAGATTGAGGGGGTTTTAGACCATTTTCTCTATTTAAATATAAATTTGTATATGTATATATAACTGTATTTTTTGTATACAAATTTCTCTCTCGCTTTATACAAACACAAATTATACATTGTATTTTGTATAATCTGTGTTTGTATAAAGCGAGAAAGAGAGAAAGGCAAAAGAGAACTGGGCAGGGAAAGATTTGTATTGTATAATTATAAGTGTATAAGATAAAGATATATGTATTTGTATTTGTATTTATATAACAGTTTTCTCTCGCTTTATACAAACACAAACACAATTTATACATTTGTGTTGTATAAAGTGAGAGAGGTGAGGGAGAGTGCCGAGCAAAATTTATGGAGAGTGGCGAGCGAGATTTCTGGGGAGAGAGACGAATGACAAAGTGTTTGCTACGAATTAGAATTAAATAAAACCGTGATTATAACATTTATTTTAAATTAATTGTTTGTTATTTCATATAATTTTCCCAAATAAATTTTGGCTTCAAAGTTTTCTTTTGTATATTTCAACATGTACAAACTAAATACGTAAACACTATAATAAAACTGCACTATTTAAAAACAAATTGGCTATACTTTAAATAGCAGTCTTAAAAGGTTGGGAAAATTACGCGGTTAAGCAAACTTATATTACTTAATTACTCATCATAGCTATAGTTTGCTATAATTACCACTCACGACTAACATTATACATTAATTACGCGGGCTGACTTCGAGTTTGTATAATTAGTCACGTTTGTATATGTATAATTCGCCAGAATATACAAATACATATGTATAATATACAATTATCTAACTTATATACATATACAATTCACCTCTCTCCCACTTTATGCCCTCTCTCGCTCGCCTCTCTCCTCTCTCCTCTCTCTCCCAATCTCGCTCGCCTGTCTCCTCCCTCTTCCAATCTCGCTTGCCATATATACAAATGCATATGTATAATATACAATTATCTAACCTATATACATATACAATTCACCTCTCTCCCACTCTCTGCCCTGTCTCGCTCGCCTCTCTCCTCCCTCTCCCAATCTCGCTCGTCTCTCTCCTCCCTCTCCCAATCTCGCTTGCCATATATACAAATACATATGTATAATATATAATTATCTAACCTATGTACATATACAATTCACCTTTCTCGCACTCTTTGCCCCTCTCTCTCGCCTCTCTCCTCCCTATAACATATAGCTACGAATTGTAATTATCAAACTATAACTATAGAGAGTTATTGGGCTATTTTTGAGTGGCTATATGTGAAAGCTCCTCTAAAAGGTTCTACTTACGCAAATAGTCCCAAAATTTAAACCAACGACAACGCAAGCCCAAACCCGAATTCATCTCCGGTAATGTAATACGACATTTCAATTCACAAATAGCAAGATTAGAGTCTAACTAGGGTTTGCTTGCAGAAGAGTAACTCGTCGGAGAAACAGTAGCAGCAGCAGCCATGGCTAGCACCAAAGTACAGAGGATTATGACCCAGCCCATTGTAAGTATCTTCCTTCTTTCCCATTTCTTCGTATGAGCAATTTTATTTTTGAACACTTTTTTGCGCTAAATTTGGGATTTTTTTTGTTTTTTTTTTACAGAATCTGATCTTCAGATTTCTTCAGAGTGTAAGTTTACTATTATACGTCTTTGTTTAAGTTTAGTTTTTTTTTTCAGTTAAACGACCACCTGCTTAATTTCCAATTACTGTTTGGGTTATAATTTATGTGATTTTTTATTTTTTTTGCAGAAAGCGCGCATTCAGATATGGCTATTTGAGCAGAAGGATCAGAGGATTGAAGGACGTATTATTGTATGTTTTATTTCTTGCTCTCCAAGCAAAAAAGATTACTATTTTTTTCTTATAATAAATTTCCTCATACCAATGTTTGTGCGACTTACTTTCTGGTTCATTCTCATAGTTGCTGATTAATATTCCCTTAGCACGTGCGGTAAATTAAGTTATTTCCCAGAGTAAATTCAGCATAGAATTTAGAGGCAACGCCTCCCATTTTCGTTTGGGTATGGATGGAATTGCTTTATTTATTTCTTATATATTGAGTAAAGATCCATATAGTTTAGTATATCTGATTTTGAATGAGCAGCCCAGGATAGAATTTTTGGCTATGAGATTTATGATTAAAATGGTTTTGAGATGATAAAGGTGCATAATTTGGATGTATTAAGGATAAATTCCCAACAAAGGAATGAGGCAGTAAAAGAAAAAGAGAAACTTGACTAAATCATCTGGCTGTCGGAAAGCTCAGCAAGGAGAAAAGCAGTTTAAGCTCATATACCTTTAACTATCAACTAATTATATTTTACAAGTCATGTAGCTTTTTTTTTTTTTGAATTGCAATAGAAATAGTACCAAGCATCTAGCTTCATTGTTGTCATGAAAACTTCCATTTCATGTACCTATAAGTCATACTTGACATATGGGTATAGATTTTCGATTATGGCTCACTGTTAGTTCCTATTGCTGAGCACACAGGCCTATCTAGTTGGACCAGACCAAATAAATGTTGTATTCTTATGTAAAGTCTAGTCTTAATGAACATGTTCATTTTAGTTTGTTGTGTCAATGCTTGCATATACTTGAATTTGGGATAAACTGGACTGCTCAGGAGGAACTCTAATACTCTAAATAAACGTTATAATGAAATATCCACATTGTATAACCTTGTATTAAAAGAGCTATAACATTTTCAATTGTAGTCATTTTAGGAAGTGTGGGCCAAAGGATTGAGAAAGTGTGTTCTGGGCTTTTGGCCTAAAACCTAGGACTATTTTCTGATCATTGATTCCTAAGTCAAATCTACATTACGGGGATTATTGAGAAATCACCTGTTTCCATGCGTGTTTTTACATTTTGTTTTGAGTATTTGTTGACCTTCAAATTTCATTACCTATTTTTCTGATTATTGCACCATGCACTTCAAAGTCTAGAATTTTTCACCCTTCAGGGTGGCCCAGCGGTTTGGGCTTGGGCCTTCCATGTTGGAGGTCTCAAGTTCGAAACCCCTTGACAGCGAAAGCAAGGGTTTGCCTTCTGGGTGGAGCTCGTCACATCGGGCTTGCCTAGTGCGGGTTACCTCTCCTATGTGGTTTGCAAGCTATTGCATAGGAGAAGAGGGTATACCTTGTGCGCACCCAAAGGGTAGCGGCTGCGGGTTTCCCTTGTCATAAAAAAAAAGTCTAAAATTTTTCATCCATAGCTGCAGAACATAGTACTCTCCTTTATTGATACTTAGAATCCTCGATATCTTGCATATAATCATAGTCATATTCCAATGGATATATATTGTATAACCTTTCTACACAACCATCCTCACTTCTTTCCAGTTCCTTTTACTACTCTTTCCTTGGAACATCAAATGAACTCTAAAAGAAACCTGCTTTAATGTGAAGATGTACCTACAAAAGTTATTGTACGAACCTCAGAGAACTTGGATGCTGATCTATTTTGCTGCTTGTGTAGTTTCGATTTCCCAAGCTGTGGTTCTTGGGAAGCGTTAGAGTTTAGGAAGTAGCTTCATTATCAACTTGTCAGACATAATATGACTGAATAAGCTTTGGCACTAACTTAATTTGGTGTTAACATATTCACTGTTGCACCCTTCTTATGATGTAGGCCTTTAAAATCTGTAACTATCATTGCGTGAATTAGTTGATGAAGGTTGGTTGCACATGTTCTGTGCGAGCAGATAAAAAAAATGATTTCTGATGGATGTGCTTGAATTAAAGCTTTTGCATGACACACCTGCACTATGTTCTTTTTTGGATAGAGTTGTACATCAGTGCACTTTGGAGAATATAGAAGTATTATTATCGCTGCTAACTTTTTGTGTGGCCTCTTTAGATTTATTTCTTGGCTTTTGGATTTAGGTTCTATTTCAACTCACTATTAGTTGTTGAATGGGAGATAATTTGTATTTTTTTTTGTGTAGGGTTTTGATGAGTACATGAATTTGGTTCTAGATGATGCCGAGGAAGTCAATGTGAAGAAGAATAGCAGAAAGCAGTTAGGTGCGTCGCAAATAACTTTCAACCCAAGGCCTAGCCCTTTTCTCCCTTAGAATTACAAGGAAAATCATATTCTCTACAACTTTTGTCTCTAAAATGTCTTTGTTTCCTTGGCAGGGCGGATTCTTCTGAAAGGAGATAATATCACATTGATGATGAACACGTATGTTATTGACTCATTGCTTTACCTCTTTTCATGATGCACCTGAAAACATTGTTGATCACTCCTAACAAATAGCTTATAACTGCCATTATGAAATGTCTCCCCTTTGGCAGGGTAATGCTGATATTTTCATTTGTTTTCTCTCTTTAGGGGGAAATGATTTCCTGTTAGCTGGATCTTGGGTAAAAGTTCGATTTTTCCTGGCAAAAATGAACTATTGAAACAACAAGTCTTTGTGGACAAGGAGCAGGATGTTAGACGCACATCATTGAGTTTGAACTTCCATTTATGTTTTGATATATGTATATTCAGCATGGTATGCTCAGACCTCTTTATACAGTGAAGAAGAGTAGCCTTATGACCATTTCTCTCTATGTTGGTAGTATTGTAGTCACAATTATATTGCAGGTAAAGAAGTGTGTTAACTTGAGAAATTAAGTATTACTATGGGATTTTCATGTCTAATGTGCTTTAGGGTGACCTCGTGTGGCTGTCATGAAGAGGAACATGCCAAGTTATGGCACTTGTGGTGCATGACTAAATTTACATGTGATTCATTCTCAACGTTATCGTTACAAATTCATCAGAGAAATTTCTTGGCTCACCAAAATCATATGCTCGTTTTTGGGACACTTCAGGGAGAAGATCTTTTGTAATTCTTGTGAGTAAAGGATCAAAATTGTCCTTTATGTTTGAGTAAAGGATCAAAATTGTCCTTTATGTTTGAGTAAAGGATCAAAGTAGTCCTTGTGTTTTAACATGGAGCACTAATAGTCCTCCATGTTTCAACAATTGGTACACTTTTGATACATCACAATAGCCTTTAAATCAGCATTAAACTTGCATCAACACCACCACCAGAAAGCAGTAGAACTGCACCGAAAACAGCAACAGAAAATCACCATAACAACAGCAAAACAGCTCCAAAATTGCATGAGAAAAGCTCCAAAAGTGTACCAATTATTGAAACATGGAGGATTATTAGTGCTTCATGTTAAAACACAAGGACTACTTTAATCCTTTACTCAAACATAAAGGACAATTTTGATCCTTTACTCTAATTCTTGTTGAAGAATGAGACAAGATTTCAATCTTTTGTGATTCCTTCACTCTATTAAAATAAATATCGACATAAAAGATTACCCCTCGAAGGGGTAAATTAGATATTGAAAAGCCAATAATTGAATTGTCAATTCGAACCTCTCCAGCTGGGTCTGGCTGCTATTCCGTACGTCCTTAGAGACATCTTAGAAGGTAGGTAGGTACCCAATTACCCACTGTCGAGAAAAATGCGTGGCTTTTTGAAAATATTCAAGTTAGCTAAAAAGAATAATGAAGTTGAAATTTAAAATATTTGTGAAAGTAATTGTTTTTAGGACTGCAATTTTACCTGTTTTTTTTTTTTATTGGAGAAAGTTGAGATTTGTATAAATACTAACCGTTCAAAATTAATTTTCAAATCATTATTTAATATGCAGGCTTTTAGACAATTTTCGGTTGAATCAAACATTAAATAAGAGCATTTAAAAATTACTAAACATGAATTTAAATTGGGAAAAAAATTCTCGAGTGTACATTAAAAATTGTTGTTTCTCTTGATACTTGTCAAATAAATTTTCTAATATTTGTAAATACTAGGGGTAAATTTCAGCATTTATTTGGGGAAACTATTTATAACCAAACAGTGTTTTATATTAGTGCCAAAAAAGAAGAAGTTGGCATATGTAAAGGGGCAGAGAGGTTAAAGACAACAATCTGCTGCTACTCTTATAATAATAATATACTCCACTCTGTTTTGCTAAAGGCAGCTGCTGGGCACAACACTGTTCTCTCAGTGATCAACAATTTGAAGTACGGTATGCTTCCTCTGTTTTTTTCTTCAACCTTTTTTTTAATGACATAGCGGGTAGGGGAAGTGGTATCGGGAAGGCGATTTATAAGGTGAGAAATTGAACTCTCAGTAATAAGGTGAAAGTTTAGATAGTCAACCAACTAGAGCTACTAAGATCCCGTTTTTCAACTTTAGTTTTTCAACCATATGTAAGGAGTCTTCTTCACTTTGTAATGTATACATTTCTTGAATTTTTTTTCTTCCCATTTTAACTATCTGTTGGTTGAAATTTCCTGCTGTGTTTCCAACTTTATCATTGTTGATTTGTTTCTCAAACATTACATATTCATCTAGTCTTGTTTAGTGGCAGCCATAAAGGCAGAATTTTCACCAAAAATGTTCATCATCTATTATATACTACTATGTATTAAGAAAAAATTATCTGGTATATATAAAAAAAATAGGAGTTTGGATGAACCGCTTCTGTACCTCTAGCTTCTTCCATACTTGTGATCATGTCCTCTTCAGGACCGGCTCTATGCTTTGGGAAATAAGGCTTTTGCGTTAGGCTCCCAAATTTTTATCAAGAATAAATTATGTGTTAAATTTTTTATAGAAAAAAATGATTATTTATGATAAAAAGTATAATTTTTTTAAAAATATATTATTTTACTCACTTTAACATTTTTTGTACTTTCTTAAAAATAAGAATTAATAGTGAAAAGTGTTGAACAAAGTGAATTACAAATTCTTTTTTATTTCGTTTTAAATTTTAGTTTCAAGCATTACTACAATCATATTAAAATGGGGTATGCCAAGTCATCAACTTCTTGCGTTAAATTCTATGGTTCTAAATCTTATCTCTATTTAATATTTATCAACTTATTACTTATATAATTATGTTAACAATTCATATAATAATTGTCTCACTAAAAGGATGTTTTTTCAATGTTGAGTTGATAAAATCTTACCTAAAACTAATAACTAAAAAAATAATATTAAAATACTAATAATTTTCATCTAAATAGTGTAAGAAAAATAAACTTTGAATAAATATGTATATGAAGTTTGATTATATTTTAGGCCCCGAATTGAAATTTTGCTTTAGGCCCCCAATCACGTTGAGCCGCCCCTGGTCCTCTTTATAGGAAAAAAAGATGTTCCTATATACTTTTACACTATTTTTTTTATGCTTTCCTAAGAGCTTTACACCTTTGTAGTTACCTTGGTGACTCGAATCGACAATCTTAGGATTAGGGTTGGAGGATGTTTATCATCTAAGCAATCCCTCGTCTACCCCTATCATTTATTATGGATAAATAACTATAGTATCTCTTTGCATTATTTACTGATTGTATTAATTGATGAAAGAAGGCATAGTAAAATGTTTTTGATGGGTAGGCCCTGTTTTGCCTGCTGAAATGGAAGCAAAACTGAAAGCAGAGAAAACTGGTACTGCTTCAAAGCATTCAAGGAAGAGGAGCTTCAGTAGACCCTCTTGGCTTCTCTGCACTATTGCCGGTAATTACATGTTGTAATTTTCTTTTACATGTTCATTCAGTAGTTTTAGTTCAAACTCTGTATTTGTGTTTTAAAATCCACTTAATATACGTAAATAAATTAGTAAGCTGCATTTTCTAAAATTCATAACGCATAAACTCAAAATTCTAGCAATTATTAGGTCCAAATGTTGGACTAGTGTGAGACAGAGAGAGAGGGTGGGGGGGGGGGCATTTATTGGGGGTATGGGGTCCATTATTCTGTATTTATCTTTCATTTGGAAGTGTATGAAGAGAAGGTGTCATGTGATATGAAGTGTCGTTTTCTTCTCATATATGATAAACCTATGCTTATTTCAAAAAGGTTATGTCCTTTTGCTACTTTTGCTGTTTCTGTCTGAGGCTTAAAGAGTATGCCAAAAACGCTTCTTTTTTTGAAACTTGAATAGTAGGACCTCTCTCTAAAAGGGATGTATCTCACCATTCTGTTGTGTTGCAGAAAGAAAATAATGTCTGTTTCCTCAGCAGAATTAACAGTACCTTTAATCCTTCTGCCTGGTTGGCAGATCTCACCATGGGTTCGTAGATTCGGTCTAATCCAATGTTTCAAAGTCAAACCTTTTATATATTTATGTGTGTGTGAGTATGGATAGAGTTCAGTAATTAGTATTCAGTCCGTCTCATTTTATGTGACACTATTTGACTAGGTATGTTGTTTAAGAAAAAAAAAACTACTTTTGAAACTTGTGGTCTAAACAAATCCTTAAATATCTTGTAGTTGTAATCATTTCATTAAGGGCAAAAAGAAAATTTTATAGTTAAATTGTTTCTAGTTAAAGTAAGGTGAATTTTTTTTGGGACGAATTAAAAAGCGAAGGATGTTATGTAAAAATGAGACGGAGGGAGTAATACATTAGAAAATTATCTTACTCGACTGAAAACTCACAATGTCTCAACTCTGAATCAACATCTAGCTTTTAGGTATAAAAAATCTAATGCACTCTGATATCCCGAAAAAAACTATTGTTAACCCTGTGTATATATGTGCAGAGAAAAAGTATGGATAGAGTTTAATATATATTTGACAATAAACTCTTGACTCAGGGTATGATCTGCCTTCACTCATGGAATTACAGGATATGTTGTTGTTGTTGTGAATGTATGGAAAATGATAAATTAATGAATAGGTAGCAGTTATCTTTATTTTTTTGAATTCAAACTACTAATTTCATTGTCAACATCTGTCACTGTTGCTCATGGTCCAGGCAAGAGCTAAAGGGTCCATTTTTTAACTTGGATTTCATCAATCTAAAAGATGTGTAGAATTCAAATTTTCAAATGCTTCACTTGTCAAGTCAACATCATACATATTTTGGATTGTGTTTTTTTCTTCAGATTTGGACACGAAGATGAAGAAGTTGGTTGTGAACGTTCCTAATAAAGATGATGCTGACAGTTTTACAGAACGCGCTGATGCCTATTACCAGAAACGGCCACAGATTCTGGCCTTACTTCAAGAATTGTATGACAACTATCTCTCTTTGGCAGACCGCTATTGCCAAGCACTTGCCAAGAACCATCATCGTCGAAATTCCTTCCCTATTTCATCCTTCCATTTTGATCATGATAATGATGATCAATTTGACAAGGAAGAAAACAACGGATCAGAGATTATTGACTCTGATGCTGAGAGTTCATTATCGTATCAGCCTCCATTTCCATCTACACAAGCCAAATTTGAACCAGACATGATCATTGCAGACTTGGTGATCAGGGGTGTTGACTGTGAAATCATCCAGCACGAGCTTAGTCAAGTCGAAAAGCTTTGCAACGAGTCATCAAGGAAGATAGAGTTGCAGGAAAGCTTATTGGAGTTGTTGGAATCAGAGAGGTTGATCTTGTTAAATGAGAACGCGAGATTGGGATACAAAGTGGCTTCATTGATGGAGGAGAATAAAGGGTTGTCTTCAGAGTCTTTGTTCATGAAGAGGAAGGTAGCTGAGCTTGGAAGGTGCATGCTAAACAGAAGGGAGGATCATAGAGTTTGCATGCTTAGTCGAAAAGTTGAGGATCTTCAAGGTCAGATATATGGATTGGAGAGGAGGAACAATGAGTATTATGAGCAGCTACTGAAGCATGAAGAAGAAAAAAGGAGCAAGTCTAAGATGGGGTTGACGGGTTGCTTTAAAGTGCCTGAAGAGGCTGTTGTTGGCAATGCCAAAAAGGGTGAGAAGCAGAAACCTGTTGGTGCTGAAGTTGGAAAGAAAGTTCCTAAGTTTTGGGACAGGGTTAAAAAGCTTGATATCTTCCTTTGTGCACCTGAATTCAACTGAACCTATTGTTAACTTTGCTGCATAAAAAAAGACAGCTTTATCACCACACTAAGTTCTGAAACACATGTTGTACTTTGAGGGATCGTTTGGTAGAATGTTATAAGAAAAGTATTGAATAGAGTTTATTAGTAATACTAGGAGTAATATCACATTATTCACTGTTTAGTTTATGTGTTAATACAACCTATGTTATTGAATAGGGTGTATTATTATACATTGGCTAAAAATCCTACCAAACAAAAGATTAAATAATACTATGACTAGTACATCCTACCAGACAATCTTTCAAAAAGAGTATATGAGGCTGAGGCTGAGGCTGATTATCTAGATTTCAATGGTCACCTTGACGTGGAAGAAAATGCAAGTCTTCGTTTTTTAGTCTGCAACTGTAAATTTCAACTTAGTGAGTATTTTTGCATTTACTAGGTCTATGATACATGCCATTGAAATTCCTAAGAACACTAACAATGTCTATGCCAATTATTATCTACTTGCACTCCCCTACTCCGTGCAGCTATAGGTACACTTTCAAGACCTTTTATGTTACGTAGAGAAATACCAAAAAGGAAAATAATAGGGCACTTAAATAACTAGCCATGCTCCTCAATAACAATTGTTCAATGCCACCATTCCACAAACATCACTTGCAAATAAACTACTGTTAAGCTGACAACTGAAATTTAAATGAACATCAAGGTCAAAGCCAAGCCAAGCCTGGTTAGAGAGGACTTCTAACAATAGAACATCACCCTTTTGACATTCTCCTTAAGAGCAGGAAGGGGCCTTACAGCAGCACCGACACCTGGTGCTCGTGTGCTCCTTCCAACAGCTCCTACACCACCTCTGTACGGAGCAGCTCCACTTGTGACAGATTCACTATCAGATGTCTCTGGTTCCATGTAAAAACGAGCACGGAAAGCTGCCAAATGTGCATAATAGGCTGGAGGAACTGCAAACATCAATGACTCAAGTTCACTAACATGCTATGATGAACAGGTTACATACAAAGAAATTCCACGAAAGAATTAGGGGAGAGGGGATGGATTGGGCATCCAAAATAGATGCAGAAGAAAAGGCACTAACAAGTGCAGTGAACATACCAATGGAGACGGAACGAGTACACCTAGCATATCTGGAAAAAAAAACAAGAAATAATTAAAGCCCATCAGAATGCTGGTGATTTAAAGAACTATGGAACCTCCGATTCAACTTACGTATAACAGAGGTTGTTAGTCAAAGACTGCAGCCCGTCAGCAGAAAAATTGTTCTCATCCCACAAGACATGATAGTGTGCTGGCCGGCTAGTACCCTGCAATACCACAAAATCTGGAAACTTACAATCGAGTCCTTTATACATGACTATCATATTTTCATAGAATATCTATCTTATTACCTGTATGCCGGCATGGCTACAGAGATAGAAATCAAACTCAGTAGGGTGGCAGATCTTTGAATCAACCACAGTACCTTCACAATTACATTTTAAGAAGATTTTAGGATCATTTGCAGCTATTATAGAATCATCAGAGATACTGAGATTAACACTCACCAGGCAAAATGTTCCCACTCCGATCAACAGCATTTCTATCACGGTGGTTGTTGGCAAACAACCTTGTGTGGTGACGCTTTTGAACCACAACAAACGTAACTGGGGGCTGATAGTTGGGTTCTAAAGATGCACAGGCCTGAATTGGATTTAAGTCGGTTCAGAACTTCTAACAAGTAAAAGGGCAAGCTTGTTTCTAGCCATCCTCATCGTTCAGAAAATAGAAAGAAATTCTGAGTTGATAATAAACAGGCAGACTAAGATATAGCAAAAAGGAAAATACCTTGCGGATTGCATCAAGTTCAAAAAGAAGCACTTGATAAAACTGTCCCTCACTAACACCATCTCTGAGGGGGGAAAAGACTATTAATTTCAGCCCAAGAGGAAAAAGAAAATTGCAAAATGCAGGCATAGAAGGGTTAATCATCAATACCGGTAGAATATTATTCTCTGAGGCTTCTGTCCAGTCGCTCGACGGAAGGATATAAGCAATTCCCTGAATTAGAGATAAGATAAGAGCATCAATCAGAAGCGAAATTAAGTCCAGTAGAATAAAAACTCGAACATTAGGGCATGTTCTTTCAAAAAAGGGAAGGGAAAAGGACAATACTTTATCATGCCACCAGTCACAGTTCCTCTAGTTGGATCTTGCCAAGTCTTGTACAGATCTTGTATAAGCTCCTGCCTATGAGCTTGAGCAGAAACCAGACCAGCATACTTAGTAATCTCAGGCCAATCTTGAGAAGCAACCACCTAAAAGATATGAAAATTGAGCACTAAATTTGCTTTGGAGAAATAGATTACCAAGAGGATCAAAGAAACCAAAAGAATGAAGTACACAACAACCTACCGCAGCAATGGACGGGCTAGAATCCTCCCCAGGGTGGGGATGGGTGACATCTGCACCAAAAATAATAGTTGGGCGGTCGCTGACAAGGGGAATTCGCCTAGAGATCGCATCAACAAGTACGGTGTTTCTTCCTCCAACTTTCACATTAATCTTAAGGGACACATTGGCTAAATACTGCTTGCTCATCTTAAACACATGTTTTGTCAAGCAGCATTGCGAGACAATGCCAAGATCAGTTTCACAAATCCGTTTTAGATCACCTAGAAAAAGAAATAAAATATTTCAGCTGTAGCATATTCCAGGGGCTTGCAAAGAAATACTACATGAATTTCACCATTCTTGGCCTGTACCATAAAGGGAGCCATTATTGTCGGGCAATATGACGATCAACAGATCGAGCTCCCTCCCATTCGGCTGCAACTTCGTCATAGCATCATGAAATCGAGTTTTCAAGACCCTCTCAACTTGATCAGGGCGAGCACTCACTGGTGGTAGAACAGGATTCGGGTTGAAGATCTACAAAGACATAATAGTATCTTAAATTTTATGTCGCAGGACCACCAAAAAAGATACAGTAATAAATATGGAAAAACTTTAACTTCCAAATTACCATGCCCGATATCATGCACATTTGTGCAAGCTCAGAACAGAATCCCCGTGCAACACTGTCTTGCACATTGCGAGAAAAGTTTATACAGATCCAGTTGTTCACTGTTCCTCCATTAACCATTTTCTGTCAACAACAATAAAGTAGAGTAAATAACCAAAGCACATCCAACACTGACTGAAATTCAATAGAAAGGTAGCTTATTTGAGATATAAAACTAGCATAATTCTTATGTTAAGCTCCAACATTGACTGAAAATCGACACAGAATAGAGCAAAAAAATGTACTTCAGAGAAAAAGGAAACTATGAACGGGAAGTGGAATCAATCCAGAACTCTTATGCACCTCCCAACTGTTTCATTGATACTACTCCCTTTCATTGTCTTTGAGTGCCTAGCTATCACCAGAAGTCTTTCCTTGTTCAAACCCCGCTATACACTTCTATGGCTATATCATCCTAAGGTGCAGCTAAGTAGATTGATCTTATTGACGTTGATCAAACCGTGGGATCAGAAAACTGGAATTTAGCTCTGCATCACTAAGGGTACAGCATAACATACACTGTCTAGAATGGGTAATAAAGAGTAACCAAACTAATTTTTGACCACCAATACATGATGAAATTGCTCCAGGATATCTACAAGATAAAAAAGGAAAGGACAAAACAAAGCACACTTTAAAGTTCCTTAAGGTTAGTTATTCTATCATAAGCTATATGTAGTAAAGACAGGTATAAATAAGGCAAGAACAACTAAACTGATACTTCAGTTGAGGGCCTTCAAATAGTAATTAGAGGCAACGCAAGACTAATCTTGTGAGAACACACACCAATAGATGGCATTTAACTACAAGGAAATGAGAGTCAAACTGGCAACGTGAATCTCAATCACACTAATATCAGTTACCTTATTCATCATATTCCACTGGCCCACTTGTGGCAGACAGTCTTTTTCTCGACCTGTATCATGGTATTTAAGCTGCAGAAACAATAAACATAATTTAACAATCATAAAATAAACTTAATTCACTCCACAAAGCAAAGAATTGAAGCAAGAGTATCTAAATCAGAAGGATAAGGGACAAAGAATTGAAGCAAGAGTATCTAAATCAGAAGGATAAGGGACACCCATCATCCTCAATGACATGATCACAACAAAGAAAAGGAGGGTTATAACTTACCCAAGGTGCAGGCAAAATGCGAGCCTCAACTTGAGCAAGCTTCTCGCTAATCTTAATACCAAATTCCCTCGCATATGGGTCATCAGCATAAGCATTGTGACGAACAGTCTAACAAAAGAAAAGGATTAAATTGTGGTAAATACAGATCATGGTATATACAAATACTATTGCAAAAAGGCCAGAAATTTATCCTCAAAAACATTAATTATTCTATGATGCACAAACAGCAGAGATGAATAGTGAAAAGGCAGTAGTCAACAAAACCTGTTTTAATTCACAGTAAACTAACTGACTAGAAACAGCACTAATATTATGGAGATTACAGACCTTCTGTTTGTATCACCATGAACTACACCTCTTAATACTCATAATAACAAATATGAATCCTTACTCGCTCATCCCAACTCCCTTCGCCACGGGTTTTACATTTAAAAATTAGAAAGCACATGGAAAACCTGGAAAGTTACTACCATATTGTCATTGTATCCCTCTTCATGGTAGAAAATAGGATGACGTTCAGTATATCTTTGAAAGCTCAGATGGAGAGAAACTTATACAGACATAAGATTCATTTACAAGCAAATACAATGACTGGCTAGGTAATAAAACTTACTCCCTCTGTCGCAATTTATGTGATGCACATTCTTTTTTTGGTTGTCCCAAAAAAAAATGATGCCTTACATTTTTTAAAAACAATTTAACTTTTAAACATTCTTATTTTATTCTTAATGAGATAATTTATAGCCACATAAATATATATGCCTTGTTTTAGACTGTAAGGGGTCATTTGGTGTGAGGGATATAAATAAATAGTGATGGGATAAAAAATTTGTGTCTTGTTTGGTTGCCATGATTGGGATAACTTATCTCGCCATTTATACCATAGTGATGAGATAAGTTACCACATATACATGGTGGTTTAAGTTATCTTAGGATTGTTAATCCCGGGATAACTTGTTCCCAACCAAACGACCCCCAAGATTCAAAAGTCTCCCATCCTTTCTTAAACTTTTTACCCAGTCAAAGTATATCACATCAATTGGGTGTGGAAGGCGTAAGAAAGAAAGCTAATTGATTCAAGGTCCACATAAAGCTACTAACAAACATGGGATATAAATCAGACAGCACTAGCAATAAACCCCATCATTTGGAAAAGGAGTATTCAAAACAGTTTTGGAAGCAATATCCAACCTGAAGAATGTCATTCTCTCTCTCTTGAGGACGCTGGCAGGTCACTTTCAGAAGTGCTGTTATCTGCCTCTCATTCAAGCGCTTGGAGTACCTCTGCCCCTCCACAATCTTGCAGACCTGGACTCAAGATATGTAAGCACATAAAATACACAAGATACTTGGAAAATAACTAGTTATTTTAAAGATAAAAGACACCCACCTCCATAGGCAAATAATTTGGCCTTTGTGTATTTCCAACTTGAAGACAAGGCAACTGAGTATGCTGAATAACAAAACCATAGGTTTCTCGAAAGTATTCCACAACAGCTTTCATTGTACCTCTTTCATCAACAGGGAAACTACCCAAACAAATAAAATACAATGATTAGAACGATGAGTTAATCCCACATACAGACAACAGAACATTAAAGATCAGATGGCACACCACTAACTGCACCAATTGATCCAACTGTAAAATATTATGGACAAGACATGATATAGAGAAAATTGTTTCATCATAATTACAGACTTAAGCGAAATACATACGTCAACTCTCTTGTTGCTTGAGATGTCAAACCAGATATGCGGTACTTCCTCCTCATATTCCCACGATGAGTGACCTCCACCTTTACACCTCTCAGGGCCTTCTTTATCTGCAGTTCAATAGGGTTAAAAACAAAATTAACCAAACAACCTGCCAAAAAAAAACAAGGGAAATGGCTCTAATATGTGAATGCATCATTGTAGATGCTGTTAGAAATAAATCCTTATTTGGATGAAATGATATCTAAAGGGAATTGCAGGAGAAGAATTCTATATATATGATAAATGGGTTCTATTTTTATTGTTCCCATCAATTACTGGGAACAGTAAAAAGATCAGGTAGACTATGAGACTATCATGAATATGATAGCCATATGCCAAACCAACCTTAACCCGATCAGCATCAGACAATGGTCTAGAAGAGATATCCCGATTCAGAAGCTGGCTCACAAATTCAATGACCGGCAGTGGCTCAATGAATGCTGTGGAAGACATATCTGTAGAAGGGCACAATGATGAGAAACATGTACCCCTACAGGCATACATTGTGGTAAAAGTACTGTACTTGACTGATAATAGGTTGCAAGTTCGACAAAATGAAGCCATGAAATCAAAATGTAATAGTCATAAAAATTGTGCTGACCAATATTCAAGGATAATCCCATCTGTGTAGGACGAATACTTTGATAGAAGCCACGCCAGCTCTCTAAACCTTCACCTAGTGGTTGTCTTCGTCCTAAATCAGGGGAATAGAAAGAACGGCCCACAGGACAATACCTGCAGTTAACAATGAATTAAGGGGAAAAGATAAATACATAAGTCAACAATTCAGAAGTAATCAATGCTTGTGACGAACAGAAATTAAAGCCAGTCAAGAACCATACCTACTTGTTGGCAACTCACGCAGAACAATATCCAGAACCTGTAGGGCCTCCTGGGGTGCATCAGCCTGCCTCCCTTGTAAGAACATCCCTAAGTGATGAAGATCGGCACGAGCAGCCAGCTTGATCACAACTTTAAACTCCCTTTCTCGCCTTCCCCCACAAATTAGAAAAGGCATACATTAAATACTGCTAAAAAATGTATCTTGACTTCTCAAAACCATAGGAGCATACCTAGCACCACCAGGTCCATCATCATCATCAAGAAGTGTGATTTTAAAATCTTTTTGAACAAAAGGGAGGGGCCCTGCGGTGTACAGACTTTTTCTTCCGTCATAGGCTGGAAGCCTCTTCCCAAGATGGGACTCTCTGTAAAGCTTTACCAGCTGCTCCATGACAGCGCGGTTGACACCTCGGGAAGCTACTTCTGGGGTAATTGAAACCTGAAAGCCATTAGAAAGGATGAAAACAATATCAGGATAAGACCCTCATAGATAATACAAGGAAGATCATAACTGGAAGAACAAGCAATGGTTAGCACTCACATCATACTGGTGCAAGTCTTTGTCAGGTAACTCGGCAAAGAAGTGATTGGCCTTAACAATGCATCTAGTGCCATTACTACCCTTTCCAGGCCGAAGTGGAAATCTCATTGACTTGCTAGATACAGGTGGTATTGCTTGGGGTGCACCTGCTTCTGGCTGCACAGCAAGTTGCTGGAACTGCTGAGTAACTTGATGCGTCATTGGTTCAGGTGGCTGTGATGAGGAGCCAGCCTCTGAGTATGTTTCTGCTGGTCTTCCATATGGTACGGGCTGATGTTGAGTCTCAGTTGCTTGGTGCAGCTCGGGAACTGGTGGCCTAGAAGAGCCACCAGAAGGTGCCCCACGGCCCCCTATACCACCACGGCGCTGGGGTTGTCCTCCCCCTCGTTGATACTGCTGAGGTCCTCTGCCCTGTTGATAGTACTCAGGGGGTCCTCCATAGGACTGTTGAGGGGCCATTCCACCACGTGGAGCTCCCCCACCACCACGGCCACCATATCCTCCACGCTGAGGTCCCGAGCCTCTACCTCCACCTTGTTGCTGCTGTTGTGATGGGCGTTGGACACCACCTCGTCCCCCTCCAGTTTCAGGGGACTCGGAGCTCTCAGCATCACCAGGAACATCAGTTCTCCTCTTCCGCACCATGGTAGCAGCTACAAAAAACAAAAAAAAGGGACAATTATCACTTTAAAATGTTTCAAGTAGAGATCAGCCACATTGTCCTTAAAATACAATTAATGAACTCATCAAAAAGCTTATCTGATATCAATCTATGAGCCCTGATTACAACTTATAGGCTCCAAACCCCCCATAAATCACAAACTAAACCTCTATCAATACGTGTTCAAGCAACTTCTATAGCAAACAGAAACAAAAAATCCACTGTATGATCTCATGCAGCAACAGCCTCCTAAATAATAGGATTAACTAGATTCAGTTACAATTCACAGAAGAACACATCCAAGCTTTAAAGGCATAATATTTGGCAATCAAAGAGAATGTTTTTTCTTTATAATAGTGGTTGTCCGGGCCAACTTATGCACACCTAGACTAATTCTAAGGGCACTTACTACCACCTCCCAGCACAGGTACCGGATAACTCGGTCCACCAAGGTTTGGACATACGGGAAGAAATATCTTAGTATTTTTGCCTCAGCTGCTGGGATTTGAACCCGAAACCTCATGGTTCTTTGACCCATTTCATTAACCACTAGGTCACCCCATGGATGCTCAAAGAGAATGTACTATAGGACAACAAAACAGTAAAAGCTCATACCATTTCCATTTCTCAAAACCGGAGAGAATAAAACCAGAAAAAATACACCTAAATTGAATTCATAATTCAAACAAGATGACAAGAATGCTTCCAACTGGGGTTTTGTGATTAAAAAGGACACAGTGTTATCAGTTTCATTTCTGCTTCAGAGAGAGGGATTTACAGAAACATTTTGCCCTTCCCAAAACCAAAAGATAAATTCATGCTCAAACAGATTGCTCAGAACATGTAAAACAAATAGAACAGAAGAATAAATCCATGTGACACATAGATAAAAGGACAAATAAGGTTAAAAATATAGGTGAGAATTTAACAATGAACAAAACCTTACTAATCGAAAAATATACATGAAAATATAAAGAACATGTTCTTACAGCCTTACACTCCACAGAACAGCAGCAACACTACTTAAAGCGTCATATTCAACATAATAAAGGGAAACTCAGAAATGATTTCAAAAAAAGAAAACATAAATCATATCCTCCCTCTGTTTCAATTTCTTTTTCATACTTTCCTTTTTAATCCCTCTGTTTCAATTTCTTTTTTTCCTTTTTTGGCAACTCTATTATAACTTTCACCGTGACATGTTTTAAGACGGATATTTTGGTACATTCTACCTATCTTTCATTTTAAAGACCACAAGAGTCAATAGTTTCTTTACTTCCCTAAACTCAATGCCAAGTCAAAACAGGTCAATCAAATTAAAACGAACTTAAATAGAGTCCAGAAGATGAAATAGGAAAGAAATCCAAATTCCACTTCTGAACAGCAGTCTATACAACAAACATACCAAAAACAGAACATACAAGTGACAAACCCCTCAAACACACAGCATTCAGTATTACCCATCATAGCTTCGCAACAGCACAACAAAGCTAACAAGGAATAGAAAAAGCACAAAAAAGTTAAACAAGGCAAAAAAAAACAGCATAAATGAGAAAAAATCATAACCAAAGCAACAGTCGGTTAGATCTGATCATCAAGTGAACTCAGCTAAAAGTAGAACAATCGGATAATCGGTGTAAAGGAAAAACCCTAAATTGAACAAAAACCACAACTGACTGAACCAGCTAGATCTAAAATGCTAAACTAACAGAGATACATTAAAATCACAGAAATGTATACCTCAAAACCACCGCCGGTACACCGATTTTCGCCCTTCTCCCACCAACCACCGCCGTAACCTACAAAACGCAAGAGAGGACAACTACTAGTTCACTACTACTACTATATAAGTTTAGAGAGAGAAAGTGATTCCTAGAGAGAGAGAAAGTGATGTGTAGATAACAAAAAGGAACGAAGGGCATCCTTTACAGATTCTCTAACTCATTATAAAGCCAGAGTTGGTTGTGTTATGACGATTAAGTCCCTACTCTGTTTCATATCGATGTACTGTTGCAAAGGTTATTATAGGAATTAGCATCTCATTTTGTTATTACAACAATCTAGTTGAAGCTTAGTTAGATGTGTTATTAGCTAGTACAATATCTAGTTGAAGTTTGTGTTAGTTTAAATATGATATTTATTTCGATTATTATTTTTATTATATTATATTATCAAATTTATTTGTTGAGAATAATGAAACATTTTATTGTGTAGTGATAGAATTTGATAAGATCGTATTGTTAACTAATTTTTATTTATTATTTAATAATTATATTCTATTGTTTATCTTATACTTTTATAAAAGTTATATCGTTGTATTCTAATTTATTTTAGGTTTATTCTTTAGATTATTGATATATGATATTATGCAACGATGAAAAATAATATGATTTACTTATATATTGTATTTATTAACACAATACAATATGATATATTATGAAATATACAACAATCATCTAAAACAGAGTGTGAAGTTTCCTAAATCTATAAAAACAAATTATATTTACGACCCATTTGGTTTAAACTTTAAAACAAGTTATATGAGAATTGGTTATGTAGAAATTAATAATACGATAATTATTTCATTGAATATTTGATTTGATGTGTTATATATTAGTATAATATACAATATACTTTCTTCATTTCATTTTAGCAAATCAAGAGAGTTTTATTACATTTTTTTCATAGTAGTCAAATTTAGAATTCCAACATATCATTAATAAGATTAGTTTAAGAAAATACATCTCTAATTAATGTTTTCTTAAGAAGTGTGTCAGGTCAATAAGAGTCAAATAATACGAAACTGATGGAGTATGATTTAAACTTTTTTTTCTCATTTTAAATTTTAGAAAATCACTATTATAAGGTTAGTTTGGTCACTTGAGTATTTTAGTTCATGTATTTATTTTAGGGTAATACTAAATGAACAGAAAATTTGGCCAGAACTTTTAAAAAGTCTATAATATCCTTTTTATTTTAAAATAAATTAATCTTTTTTTATTTTTTAATTAAAAGGTATTAAAGCTAAAATGATAAAAATATTCAAAAAGGTAAAATATGTTATTTTACCTTTCTGGCCAAAAGGATTTTTCCTTTATTTTATTACTTAATATGTAAGTTTATTCAACTTTCAATTTTTTGTATCGATCTTTTTGGGTTTTGTGGTCACATATTGCAAGTTTTCTTTTGTCCTAAGCAGTTGGTTCTTGTTTTTATCATTAACAGGAGACAAAAGCTGTGGGTATTTGGAAACAAACTGAAATTAGAGTTAGTATTTGTCTCTTAATACAAATTGGAATTATTTTAAAATTGTTATAATAAGTATCATGAAGTGAAAATAATTTTGATCAGTTAAATTTTGATTAAACATGATTTTCAAAATTCAACTCCAAAGAAAGATAAATGATATTCGTAGTCAAACGTCCACTTAGAATATACATTTCACTCATTTAATTTGATAGGTGGGCAAAATATACAAATTGAAAAAATTATAAAGATAAACTATTTTAAAATTCTAATTGCAATTATTTAGGATATTATTTTTAGTTATAAAATATAATAATATTTTATCATTTACAATGAATAATTTTTTTAAAAAAGTAAAGGAGTTGGCTGCAATGTTCATGTTTAGGGGAGAGGAACTTTAATCATCTCATCACTTATAGGTGTTGATCTTATTAAAAAAAAAAAAAAAAATAACATACGAAAAAGGAAAAATGGAATAGAAAATTATAAGATGGGAAATCAAATTTAGACAAGTGAACTAACTAAAGGTACTAATTTAGACAAGTGAACTAACTAAAGCTACTAATTTGATTAGTTTTTTTATCTTTTAAGCGTTTCAATTTATCCTTTTTATTAAATATCTCAAATTAACTTAATAAACATATGTATAAAAAAAGGAGAAAAAAAACAAAACTTAATCATAATTTATTTGGTCACTACTTGTCTCTCGATTACTGTGCAAATGAAAAAAAATCATGAATGGTCACTAATGACATGTACGTACAATGAAAAAAAATGAATAAGAATCTTTAGTACTTAAACTATACGGGTGTTTATATACCCTTAACATCTTTTAAGTGATTAAAACACCCCCTAAGGGATGATGTGGCAGAGAGAGTAAGTGCACTTTCCTGAAAGTGCGTGAAAAAGATAAAAAAAAAACTGAATTTTTAAAGCCCTACACATGACTTTTTTTTATTGGCCAATATATAACAAATTATTTAAATAGTTTTTTTTATATATATTAAATCTTTAAAATATGTAAATTTTCTTATTAAGAGGTAAATGAAATTAGTGGGTCCCCTTTTTATTTTCTTTAATTTTTTTTATTATTATTTTGTTGTCTTCTTCAATACACATTTTTCTCCATTGAAACATCTCTTCCTCCATCTTCTTCCCCACCTCTATCCACTATTTTCATTTCACTAATCTTTTACTAATCCGTAAAATTCAATAGCAATGTCATTTTATTG
>JAJOOO010001079.1:0-53020 GCA_029582685.1 Solanum piurae | reverse complement strand
TTCAACACAAACCTCACAAGGTATGTGTTACCAACTCTTCGAGTTATCACGACGTAAAGCCAACACACCTAATTCAGTGTATAACTCACTGATCTAAGTTTACATCAAGACTTAATCACAAATAAAATCTCCTAACAAATAAACTCTGTAAAAGGACCAGGTTCTTCGATGTGTTGCTTCTATGTGTTCCTTTAGTTCGTTGGTAGCAATTGTGAAGTCAATTTTTCAATTGCTCTTTTTGCTCTGTAAGTGCACAAGTATTCTGAACGACTTCACCTCTATTTAAGCACAATTCTTCATAGATTTATTGTTCACTTCAAACTCCTAATTGACTTGAACTCTCTTGACTTAGAGTTCTACTTCAAGCAAGACTCCTTCTTCAATTCAAACTCCTTGCTTCTTTAGACTCCTTCAAATTACATTCATTGATTCTTTTGTATTGTAGTGGAACTCCAACACTTCATTTTAGCCGTAACTTAAAGAGTTCTACTTTAAGTGTGACTTCTTCTTCAATTAAAACTCATTGCCTCTTTAGACTCCTTCTTCAAATCGAACTCATTTTTCTTTCTCTTCAATTCATCAGATGTTTACTTCCTTGGGCTTTCTCACGAAATTAGCATTATCCATTCCTTGATTTCTGCACTCTAGTCTTTATTCATCTTAAAAGATTTTATGAATTCAATTACTCGTGACAGTGTATCTTTGGACCATGTTGACTGACATGCTTCATCTATCTTTGTCAATCATCAAAACTGCATAAATCCCAAAAGGTGCTTTGAGAATAAAGTATCAATGATGATGTTGTTGTTGTATTATTGAAAGGACATTCTTATAAACACATGAAAACACGATTGTGAAAGGTTTTCTCACATAATAAAGATTCTAAGGTTGAAAGGTTTTCTCAACTAATTGAATCAAAGATGGAGCTATACTAATAAAATTTAGCTGGGATTGGATACTTAGTTTTACCTTTCCATGAATAATGAGAATAAGTAATAAATGACTATGCCATGGGATTTATGCTTAGCACCGAGAAGATATTGAGATGGAAGCTCTCCCGTTAGTAGAGGCCAGGTTTCTAGTAGAAAACTCATTATCCCTTATACTATGTGCCCCCATAGGATGATTAGTTAGTGGATCCACTTAAGCTAGAAGTTCGTGGTCCTTACCTTGTCAAGTAGGACAATCCTTTTCGGTGTGGGAGACACAGAGGGATCATGTTATAGCTCACATGGTCTCTATGTCGGTTAAGGCTACTTCCCACAATAATAATGAACTAAGGTTACTTCAAGAAGTATCTCACATGTGTTCAAAGATGATGTTCATTGGCATTGATCACGATTTTATGACTTATGATTTCTAACTCTCAAAATACATGTTTTAGCTTGATCATTGCATACATATGAAAATCTCCCTTTTTAGCATGATTTAAATATTTTATGCATGACTATCATACTTGGTACATTGTTTTGTACTAACGCGTACTCTTACCTACATTTCCCCAAATGTAGGGTCCGATATTCAGGGTTCTTAGTTTTGTTGCTAGTGGTTGACTTGATTGATTCCCGAGATTGGTGAGTCCTCATGCTTTGAGGACGGATTTCATTGTTTTAGTTTCTTTCTTATTTTCAGTTTTGAACATGATATATGGGCTCGGCCCAATTTTATTCTATTGTATTGGATGTCTATTGAGACAAAGTGTTTTAGACTTCTACGTTTCTTTTATAAGAACTATTGGACTTTGACTATTGTTTTACTTCTATTGTTCTATTTCTTATGTTATGAATGCTAAGTGGCTTGTATGGGGTCCTCCGGGGTCTTATATATCTTGTTACATCTAGGGTGTACCCCTGGGTCGTGACAATAATAAAAAAGGACCCAAGCTTGTATGGGTTCCTAAGACTAACACTTAAGCTTTTTTTCCAGGTGAATCTGAAAGGAAGCAAGCAATATTGATTCATAGATATTGTTTGCTCAAAGTATATGACTGAAGACAAAAAAAAGTTCCTTTCGCTCACTTCAAAAAAAAGGGAATGTGTCATTTTTTAAAAAATATAAAAAGGAGGATGTAGTGCATGTGTAAGGGGGGGAAAAGTGGGATTATTATTTTATTTTTAAAAAAAAAGTGAGGATAGAAGTGAAATTGATGAGTGTTCAGTGGAACATGTTGTACCACATGTTTCATTTGTTGACCAGACTAAGGGCATATTGATAGGGGGAATAATGAATCTTGAAACTGATTTATCCACAAAAGTATGTGATTGCTAGATCACATTGTTCTTAGTCAAACAACAATTGATGGATTCTGACACTAAGTAGGGAGCATTATGAAAAGAATATGTTAGACTTGGGGATGATTAAGATTGCATGAACTCCCCTCGATGATTGGCTAGAATAATTGTTCTCCTTAATTTTATGAGCTAAACTGTTGTTCAATTCAGTCTTACACATTTAGTTGTGTGTCCCAATTCCAGATCCTTGATTTGTTTTAACCTAATTTTGAATTAGATTATGCAGAGAAATGGTGCAAGCAAGTAATGATTATCACAAATTGCTCTTATCAGGTTTGTTCTATATTGAGAGAGTTTAATATAGTCTAAAGTGAAACAGTTGAGCAATCATGTTCTATGTATTAATTGTTCTAATACAGAATAAAATAATTGTCCAAGCTCAAGAGTCTTATTCTTTCAAATTGTTCTCTCACTTAGCCCTCTTAATTTTTTGCAAGGCTAAATTCAATTATTAACCAAAGTACATCAAGTGATATTTGTGTTGTTGTCCTCTTCAAATTGCTCTTAACCTAGAACATGTCTAATTCTCATAACAACTCTCGAAACACTTCTTTTTCTTATTCCACCTTGAACTCCCATATAGAAATCATAAGTGTCAAGAGGATGCCATTATTAAAGAAGATCTTAGAGCTAGCATGAAAAAATGACATGATTCCCATTGTGTTTTTTGAGGAATACTCCATTAATATTGTCGGAGCATTAGTCAAACCAAACGACATTACCACTAACTCATAATGACCATACCAGGTTCTAAAATCCGTTCTTGGAATATCATCTTCTTCACCCTCAATTGGTGATAACCCGACCTAAGGTCAATCTTAGAGAAGTAACTAGCTCTTTAGAGTTGGTCAAAAGCGAAATCTATCTCCCTCACCCTAACTAGGTGGTACATGCAACCCTTAGAAATCATCTCCATAGCTTTAAGACGAGATAAACCGGCCTTTCGGCATAGTATTTTCCCCTCTTCCACTCTAGGATAGGCTTATTCGGAAACTAAAATTTGACTACATGGGTTCTACAATCAATAGAAGCATAATAAGAGTGCAATCAATCCATCCCAAGGATGAAATCAAAATCTAGCATATCAAGCTCTACCAAATCAACTCTATGGGATAAGGAGACGGGACACTTTCTATAGACCCTCTCATCCATCACAGAATCACCAACAGGAGTAGAGACAGAAAAAAGATCTAATAACACATCAAAAGCGCATCTAATCTCATAGCCACATATGGCATCACAAAAGACAAGGTAGTACTGGGATCAAGTAAAGCATAAACATCTAATTGAAAGTCTTTCGACATACCGGTAACCACATCGGGGAAACCCTCTCGTTCACCTCAAATCTGGAGAGCATAAAATCAATTTTGCTTAGGAGCATTCGAACCCGAACCACTTGGAGGAGCCTGATTGCCCTCTCATCCCTTTGCCTTAATCATTGGACAATCCTTAATTTTATGACCACTTTCACCACAACTTAAGCAACCATCAGTGTCGGCTAGACACTTACCCTCGTGTTTCTTTCCACACCTAGTACAAGTAGGCAATACGTATCCACTACTATTTCCTCCTTGAGGTTTAGGGTTAGATATTATTTCATTGTTAGACCTTGGAGGAACATTAGAAGAATGTTGCTCAAAAACCCTTTGTCGAAATCTAGGACGGCCATGTCCATCGGACCTAACATGAGAGAAATTACCTTCAGCATTTCTAGACCTCTTGGCCTCCTTAGACCTTTCCTTTAGTTTCTCTTCTTTAATTTGTTGGGAATGGACTATGAGACAAGAAATATCCACGTCATGGACAAACATAGTCGCACGACACTCTTTCACAACCAATTCGGACACACCTGAAACAAACTTGCTCATCTTTGCCCTAGAGTTGGAAACTATAGAAGGAGCATATTTTGACAATTGAGTGAACTTCAAAGCATATTCTTTCACACTTATGCTTCCTTGTCGAAGATTAATAAACTCAATCACTTTTGCCCCTCTCATCTCAACAGGCAAGAACCTATCAAGAAAACAGACTTAAACCTTTCCCATTCCATGGGATCCGCATCTACCGGTCTTGGTTCCTTCCATTGATTGATCTGAATTTGAGCAACATCCTTAAATTAATAAGAGGCCAATTCCGCCTTTTCCACCGGAGTCACTCCCATAATATTCAACACCTTGTCAACCTCATCAATGAACTCTTGAGGATCTTCCTCGTCCTTAGAACCATAAAATTCTGTAGGATTCATCCTTGTAAAGTCCCTCACTCTAGATGCCTCTGTACCCATAATTGGGTTCACGGGAACCACAACCTCCCTATTG
Organism: Solanum piurae; assembly: GCA_029582685.1. Taxonomy (NCBI): domain Eukaryota; kingdom Viridiplantae; phylum Streptophyta; class Magnoliopsida; order Solanales; family Solanaceae; genus Solanum; species Solanum piurae. Next base: position 48,411 of record JAJOOO010001079.1, on the reverse strand, counting down.
GCTTGAGCTGCACGGCTTGAGCCAATACTCAAAAAGTAGCCCTAAACTCCGCATTAGTTACTTGTTCGGCCAAAGGATCGACCGGAGCTTGAGGAGGAGCTCCTTGGTCCACATTGTCTTCCTCATTCCTTATAGCATATGCCTTTCGAGTAGTCATATATTGAACACCATCGGATAAGGATTACGAGAGAGACCTTATAGAGTTAGACTCTATCGCACGACTTTAGAGTAATGAAAGAAGTGGAGTTTCCTAAACATTGTGTAGCTTCTCATTCATAAATGTGGTGCGCTTCACACTCATTAACAATACTCTACTAGACGTGGCTTATGAGACATCATAGGACCATTCTAAACCTTTGCTCCCAAGTTTGTCACGACCCAGGGGTACACCCTAGATGTGATATGGGGTATAAGACCCTGAAGGACCCCATACAAGTCATTTAGCATTCATAACATAAGAAATAGACCAACAAAAATAAAACAATAGTCCATGTCCAATAGTTTTTATAAAAGAAAAGCGGAAGTCTAAAACACTTTGTCTCAATAGACATCTAATACAATAGAATGAAATTGGGCCTAGCCCATACATCATGTTCATTACTGAAAATAAGAAAGAAATTAAAATAATGAAATCCATCCTCGAAGCATGAAGACTCACCAAGCTCGGTAATCAATCAAGTCAACCACTAGCCACGAAACTGAGAACCCTGAATATCGGACACTACATTTAGGGAAATATAGGCAAGAGTATGCATTAGTACAAAATAATGTACCAAGTATGATAGTCATGCATAAAACATTTAAAACATGATAAAAAGGGACATTTTCATAAGTATGCAATGATCAAGCTAAAACATGTATTTTGAGAGTTAGAAACCATAAGTCATAAAACTATGATCAATGCAAGTGAACATCATCTTTGAACACATGTGCGATACTTCTTGAAGTAACCTTAGTTCATTATTATTGTGGGAAGTAGCCTTAACCGACATAGAGACCATGTGAGCTATAACATGATCCTCTGGTATCTCCCACACTGAAAACTGTTGTCCTACTTGCTAAGGTAAGGATCATGAACTTCTAGCTTAAGTGGATCTACTAGCTAATCATCCTACAGGGGCACATAGTTTAAGGGATAAGGAGATTTCTACTAGAAACCCGGCCTCAACTAACGGTAGAGCTTCCATCTCAATATCCTCTCGGTGCAAATCATAAATCCCACGGAATAGTCATTTCTTACTTATTCTTATTATTCATAGAAAGGTACAACTAGGTATCTAATCATTGCTAAGTTTCATTAGGATAGCTCTATATTTGATTCAATTAGGTGAGAAAACCTTTTACAATTGTGTTTGCATATGTTTATGAGAATGTCCTTTCAACAACACAATAACAACATCATCATTGATACTTTACTCTCAAAACATCCTTAAAACATTTACATAGGTTTCATAAGAACATGCTATACTCAAATTTTGCCCTTTCAAGGTTCAAAGCCTACTTTCAATCACCATATCTCAAAATCAAGGATTAGATAGGGATTTTATCATAAATTCATGTGATTCTATCACTTCATGCTTTATTTCATAAAACTCTTCTTTCATAAACAAAGACCCACATCATAGCATCATAATTGGAAAATATGGGATTTACATGGGTTCATGGGGAAATCATCATAAAATCATAGTAAATCATCAATTCATGTGTAACATGTCATAATTCAATCATTTAAATTAATAAGCAAGAGAACCCATGGCAATTGAAGAAAACTCTAACTCAATTGGGAATTTCTACATTTGAAAATAGGAGAATTTGGGAACTTCATGGATGAAAACTATCATACCTTAAGTCCAATTGCTTATCTTCAATGGTGAAATTTAAGGCTTGCCTTGAAACCCTAGATGGAACCCTTTTTCTTCTTCTTCAAGTTCTAGAGAGAGAAATATTTGAGAGGAAGAACTTTGGGATTTCTTTTGGGTTTTGAAAATAATGACTTGAATGGGTGAGTTTTGGGGTTAAAATGAATTATATACGGGTCCTAGGTTTGGGTAAAATGACATAGTATTAATACTATTAAAACCGGAAAAGACCCAGTTAGCCCCTAACTTACAGGGGACTGCCCCAACACCACATGAGGCACCACGGCCCGTCAAGGGTCACACGGCCCGTAGTGGTGCATGTGGTCCCTTGACAAATGGTCTCACTTGTCACCCTTTTCCCTCCTAACACTAAGTAAGGACCACGACCCCTCCCACAGCCCGTGGTGGCCTTCATGAGCAGTCTAGTGACTTGTGGGGAGGGTCTCATTTTGGCAGACTCTAGGGAGCTCATTGCCTCCCCTTCGCACCCCTTACCACGACCTGTGGTCCCTACCACAAGGCGTCAAGGCGGTCGTGGGAGGTGAGCATGGTTTGGTCACTCACAGTGAGCCACCATGGGAAGCACCATGACTCGAGGTGCCCTTTACAGCCCATGTGGGTCCTCGTGAAGGTTTCCCAAGCCCAAATCTTAGGCTCTTACCTTTACACTTAGCCCAAACTTAGACTACTAGATTCCGAGGTGTTACAATTATCAAAAAGGTTAATCAGATTTATTTTCGCTCATCTAGGCAATATGTTAGTAGACCTATTTCTGTTAACAAATATAAATCTGTTTCCATTTCCCAATTTAGAATTTCTTTTTTTAAAACCATTAGCAATTGGATACTCAGTAGTTAGATGACCAATTTACCACAAATATGGCACAAATCTTCAGAGATAATATTTTATTTATGGAATCTTATACCAGACTTCTCATTGTGCACCCTATAACTCAATTTGTTAATAATTCTTGAGGAATTCGTCCATCTATTAGACTTTTCAAGATCCATTTTCAACCTGAAAATTTCTAGGTTCAAGTTTCTCACCTTTTCTTTTTCACCAAAATAGTCAATTTTGCACTCTTTTAGCTCACCTTCTAGCCTTTTTCAGAATCACTCATGACACCTTTTTCTTTTTCATCGATGGACAACTTTAAAATCTCAGATTTTAGATTCAAATTTAATGAACCAAGTTTATCAACATGTTTCTTTAGAGAACAATTTTCTTCTTCAGTTACAGTTTTGCAGTTTTTGAGATCAATGCACTCAATTTTTTTATCTGCAAAAACTTTAAATAGTTGATCTCTTTCATAGGTTAATACTTGAAAATCATCAATTAAGCTACTCATCATGCTAATTAGTTTTCTATTAGAAAAAAGATGCAATTTTTCTTTTAAGTCAAGGATACTTACCTCAAAGTTTGCTTCTTCTTCTTCCATGTTTGAATCTCCAATAGCCATGAGAGCAATCTCACTACCTTTTCATCATCAGTATGTTCCCATGAAGTCGTCATGTCATATTCTTCTTTATTATATTTGTTAATCATTGGAGCACTATCATTGGAGCCCTTCCTGCTACCCGTTTCTTCGTGTGCATCCATGAGAGTATCCCAAATTTGTTTTGCAGTTATGCAACTAAATATTTGACGATACTTATCTGGTCCCAGACAACAAATAAGAATAAACTTAGGTTTGACATTCTTTCCAAGAATCTTGAAGTCAGCCTCCTCGTATTCACTCTTTTTCTTTTGTACGTCATTATTTTCACCATCCTTCTTAGTTGGGTATTCTGGTCCATCAATAAATCTATTCAAAAGTTCATAATCCTCGGCCTGAATAAAAACTTCCATTCTAGCTTTCCACCATGAGTAATACTGGCCATTGAATAACGGACACTTGTTGATATCTTGTCCTTCACGATATCCGAGTGGAGGTGCAGAATTCATCCTGATCTTTTCTTAAGTGGTTAAACTTTTAACAAGAAAGCCTGCTCTGACACCAATTGTTATTCTGCACGACCTACTAATTTACTGATTTTAACTTTTTGCCTAAGTGTGAAATAGGTTGCCTAACGTGTTCCAGCAAGGCAGTAAGGACATTAAGTAAAAACATTGTATTTTTACGTGGAAAACACCCGTCTCAAAAGGTGTAAAATATCACGGCATGTACCCCTACAGGATTTAACTTCAACTTCACTAAATCACTGAGCTTCCACAGAAAACAAATTACAAGCCTATGTAACCTAAGGAACTATGAACTATAATTCTCAAACTTCAACACAAACCTCACAAGGTATGTGTTACCAACTCTTCGAGTTATCACGACGTAAAGCCAACACACCTAATTCAGTGTATAACTCACTGATCTAAGATTCCATCAAGACTTAATCACAAATAAAATCTCCTAACAAATAAACTCTGTAAAAGGACCAAGTTCTTCGATGTGTTGCTTCTATGTGTTCCTTTAGTTCGTTGGTAGCAATTGTGAAGTCAATTTTTCAATTGCTCTTTTTGCTCTGTAAGTGCACAAGTATTCTGAACGACTTCACCTCTATTTAAGCACAATTCTTCATAGATTTATTGTTCACTTCAAACTCCTCATTGACTTGAACTCTCTTGACTTAGAGTTCTACTTCAAGCAAGACTCCTTCTTCAATTCAAACTCCTTGCTTCTTTAGACTCCTTCAAATTACATTTATTGATTCTTTTGTATTGTAGTCAAACTCCAACACTTCAATTTAGCAGTAAGTTGAAGAGATCTACTTTAAGTGAGACTCCTTCTTCAATTAAAACTCCTTGCCTCTTTAGACTCCTTCTTCAATTAAAACTCCTTGCCTCTTTAGACTCCTTCTTCAAATTGAACTCATTGATTCTTTCTCTTCAATTCATCGGATGTTTACTTCCTTGGGCTTTCTCACGAAATTAGCATTATTCATTCCTTTATTTCTGCACTCTTTTCTTTATTCATCTTAAAAGCTTTTCTGAATTCAACTGCTCGTGACAGTGTACCTTTGGACCATGTTGACTGACGTGTTTCATCTTTCTTTGTCAATCATACAAACTGCATAAATTCCAACAGGAGGAAATTGTAATTTTCTACATAATCATAGAATATAAAATTCAGAGAAACAATACATCAGTTCTAGCGTTGAGACAATAATAATAGAATCTAATTTCAATTATGAAATTTTAGTCAGACAAATCTCAAATTAACTCAAAAGTGTTGCTTCTGAAAACATTGAGATCAAATATGCAATTACACTTTGATTCTCATCATTGAAAATATCAAATGATATGGGCGTAAAAGTCTACATTAAGTTGAAGAAGAAGAAGCCTGAGATTATTGTCTTTCCACTGGTGATCGCTTACAATCATACACCAATCGAAATAAGTACACCAATGATCGATTGTACAGAGACATCTACAAGAAATATTGATCTTCTCATTCTTGCAAAAATAAATACATCTTGTAAGCGATGATGCTGAAACTTTTGTTATTGAAGAGATGTGTTCGACAAACATAATTAAAGACATCTCCAAGCAATCAGTCCAAGTTATCAAATCTACAATAACAAATCACTCTAGCACAAACTGTAAAGTGACATTCAGATCACAAAAGTTTTCAATATAGAACTCACAAATCATGCAAAGATCGGTTTAATACCTATATACCATATCGTATATTTGTATAGCATCATATACCATGACAGTATATAACATATTGTTATAGTACATTGAGAAATGATTAGGAAAAATTGTACCGAAACATCTAAAGTTCAACATGTCTAAACAAGAAGGGATACAACCCCAACTAATGAACTAATAACTAACTAGAAAAGTCTAAACCCGAAATGGTGGACATAAACGAAAGAGAACTCATGGCAGCCCGAAAGAATTGTCTCACCCTTAAATTTGAACGACTGATCTTCTAAACAAGGTCTGTCAATAGCCGCTTGAAGATGCCCTGTACTCAACAAAAATAAGAGCAAGTGCATTATCAGTACACCACCACAGTGTACTGGTAGGATCACATGGCTATCCCACTAAGTGTAACATAAGCAAGTCAATACAATAATATAATCAAATGCATATATCGAACATATACAATATCATCAACATTTACGAACAACGAACAACTTCACATTTCTCAAAATACACAATTATGACAAGTCATTGGTCCTCTCATGGAACCCAAACCCAAACAATTAGCATATCAGAACGTGGTACCCGATCCAATGATTATGCCGAAACATGGCAGCCGATCCCATAATTATGCCGGAACGTGGCAACCGATCCAAGTTAGTAATGCCGGAACGTGGCAACCGATCCAAGTTAGTTTTGCCGGAACGTGGCAACCAATCCATTCAACACACCACAATCACAAGTATATCCTCAACATCATACAATTAAGTCATGATTTCATGGTAACCATCATTCATCTATCTCATTTACAACAAGTGTGATCAATAATGCAACATTCATATACATACATGTATCATAATGAAGCAAGAACAAACATACATCACACAATCATAGAATCACAACCATCACCTACCTCGAAACAAGCTTGATACCCTAAGAAACTTGTTTCTTCCCTTTCCAGATCGTTCCGCTTGTTCTTGGTCTATAAACAATCAATATAATACGGAAATCAATAAACAATCACTAATTACCAGGATTACTAACAATTCTAACAACCCTAGATCATACCCATGATCCCAATTATCCCAATTATGGATGTTTCCACCATAAATTCTAGATCAAAACCCTCCCCCATCAATATTTACCCATTAGATTACGTTCTACGGATCAAAAAATGGATTCGGGGAGTTAAAAGTTACCTTTAGCCTCAAGAATGGTGAAAATCTGTCAAGAGTCGCCTGGGTTCGTTCCTTAGCTCTAAAAATTGAAAAATGCAGAATAAAGTCATTTAGGGGTTTATTTACGACTTTAAGTCGCGTCTGGCCCGCCACACCTCTAACCAACGACACTCAAAAAATCCCATTCACGCTAAGATCAATTTTGGGAGTTTTACCCGCCCGAATTCAATTCAGTAAAGTCGTACGGATTCCTTAATGACTTATCTAACTACTCATGTAATCAAAATCATAATTAAATCACCCAATTTCTATTAGATTTCCCTACACCTTAATGACTCCAATTTCGTCCAAATCTGGACTAGGTTGGGAAATTTCAAGTTACTACGAAAAGGTTTTTCGACCCAAAAAATTTCCCCGTTGGCTTTTCTATAACGACGAAACCCGGTCGTTACAATACCAAACACAGCCCTAGTCTATTTCGATTTCTCTTTTGGCTCTTTGAATTGCTCATGGTGGAGGATTTGTCGTCTTCGATTCGTCGTCCCAAAAAGTTGATCCTGAAAATGTATTATTATCTCAATTTTTAGTTTGCTATACGTTGAATTTGTGTATTACCAGTTTTTTTCTAGATTTTGCTTTCAGTGCAGTTTTCAAATCATATTAGAAATTTCTTTGTGTATTCATTGTTTACGATGTTTAAGTCTTTATGCTTGTAAGCTTAGGTAGAACTGTAAATTTTAATCCTTAATATATTTTTGTTCTGGTTTAATTTTAGATTTCAGATTGAAGTTTGTCTCGAGCTCATGACTATTTTAAATCTTATACTTATCAATGCTTTGGTTTATCCACTCGTTCATTTTATCTTTCTATCTCACATCGACAAAATCTGAATGTAATCTCGTGATGTTGAATCTAAGGCTAGAAAGTAGTTGTTCATCGTTTATAAGTAATTTGTCCAGCTATTTGAGTCATGAAGTTTTATTTGTTGAGCATGATTTATTTTGATGAACTATCACGCCCTGAGCCTACACCCTAGACGTGACCGGCACCTGAGAACCATCGTTTGTCCCCAAGCGAACCCTTGGCCTGGCTGACTACTTAGCGGCAGACTTACTCAAGTAAAATGGAGACTCCAAATACCAACTTAACTCATATAGTCTCAAAACAGCTTAACTCAATAAATGTTTGAAAGTACTTAAATAAACATAAGTAATTAACTCAAAATCTCAAAAGAACACCAACAAGGGAATACAGGGAAAGACTCCTCAACTACTACTGTATATGAAGCCTCTAGTTAATACGATGGATGTCGGGACAAGACCCCCGACAACCTAACAAGAACAAAATAATAATGTGGAGTCCTCCAGAAAGCAAGGAGGCTCACCGAAGCTAGCTGAAATATAATGGGATCAACGAAGAGCCTGTTGATGACCTTAAACACATGTATCTACATTATAAATAGAATGCAAGTCGAATGACGTCAGTACATTGAATATACAAGCATGTAAGGGGAAAGTTGAAACATAAGTAATTGCAATGATACTCTGGGAAGATATGCTCACCTCATCTTAACTCAAATGTGAAAGGAACAATAAGAGATGCAATATATAAAGGTTTTAAAAATAGTAGATATTAACTCAATATGTATAAAAATACAATAATAAACTCTTTACTCTTATTTTGGAGATTTCTCTAACCGACAACCATCACTATGAGCTACGTGATGATACAATGTCTCGCCCACACTGCCTGAACTGTCTTATACCTTGTCGGGGTATAGAACACCTCAACTAAGTGGATCCACTAAGCTATGCTTGAAAGCAGTAAGGAATCATCTGAAAAGTATGATCTTTTACCCATGTTGGCATACATGGTTTATGAGGAATTTGAATTGTCTAAACTCATTCCCATATCGGTGCTCAGTACTACTCCCAATAATATATAACTCGTGCTTATATGTTTTAAAATATAAATCTTCCTCAATTTGAGATAATTACTCAAAAGATCCTCTTAAAAGAGGTAATGCTTAAGACTCATCATAAACTCTTTTAGAAATCGGTGTTTCTCTCTTTTAAATGTAAAAGAATTACATACTTGGGAATACTTAGTTCCCTCATACTCATTTTGAAACATAAACTCAACTCTCCTCATTCTCATACTCATTTACTCAAGTCTTACTTCAAGTTGTAGGAAATTGCAAAAGACTTCTCAAAATGACTAAAAAAAGGACTTCTTGAACTTTCCTCTTAACTTTATTTTGATTTGAATATGTGAATTTAAGAGATATTATTAGGATATATAGGATCTCTCAATGATTAATAAAGGCTTATATAGTTAGTATTAAGAAGAGAGCGAAGACACGATTTGAAAGAACGTATACGGGATGTAGAACAAAGAAAAATACCTCGAAAGAGCTAAGTTCTTGGCGAAAATCCTCAAACCTCGAATGAACGCTTGAAACCTTATTCTTTCTCTCCTCTTGAAACCCTTCTCTCAAACCTAAGCGTTTAGGAATGAATGAAACTGATCTCAATTAGTTTAGACCCCTATTTGGGTGAGAAAAATGCTTAGGCCTAGTGGGGGTAAGGAAAAGGCCAAAATACCCCTCCTTAAAATGGATGAAATGCCTTAACTAGAGAGGTTGTAGTATAACGGGCATAACTCCTTCATCTGGGCTTGGAATTTAGCAAACTTTGTGGCATTGGAAAGAGGACTCAAATACCTTCGATTTGTTACCTTATGGGCCACCTAACTCCTTATGTGCTGAAAGTATGGTTATTTGAAGTTGACCCAAAACTAAAAACTGAAGTTTTACTTGTACGAATCTCTAGTTTACTTTTCGAAGTACGAAATGTTACATTAACCATCTTTGATCACCATTATTTCAACCTATAATTTGGAGTGTTATATTAATTTATCAGCTTCTCTTTAATTGTTTTGCTTACTTGCTAAAAGAAATACATATACAAAATGACTAATCTCTCCTGTTTTTTATTGTGTCCCTTCCTTCTAATGGCTCCGTCATGTAGGTGTCTTGTCGAAATAATTTGAAAAGGTTGTTGTTCGTAAGTGTAGGTTTTATTTTCAAAAAGTTATCTTCACCCTGTCCACCCATCTCTTTTTTTAAGTCTCCTCTCTTTGAATCAAATTTGCCTATAAGGAAGCATGATTTCCTATTCTTGTGATGTATTAGCATATTTGTTTCCATACAGTGTCCTATCTTTGCATGTTTCTATCTGTATGATAAGTTTTGTTTCCTCTTGGATTGTGTCTAGTGGTAGAATACTTACATGTGTGATGGATAGTTTCGTTTTATCCTATCCAATGATTGATTAACTAAAGCTTTCATAGAATATGTATGGTTTGTCTTAAATCATGTTCTCTCCTATTAAATGTTTGTCACAGTCTAAGGTTTTAATCGAGGTGTAACTATGGTATGTTTCTGCTAAAAGGCTATGGTTTTATGAATACTTGGAGATTATTGCAATGTTTTTTGGCGGGTCGTTTTCTTTTGAAAAGAGGGTTTTTTTCCGGCTCTTCTCCTCCATGTTTCAGTTGCCGAGGTCTCTCTTCAGAGCAGGAAAAAACTACCTTATTTACCCAACAGGATAGAATCTAATTAAAAATCAAGGCTTCAAAACTGCCTAAAAAAATGAAACTGTATCAACAAGACAGCTTATTCATCGAGAAGCCACTCGCGGCACACTGACTAGAAATCATGGCCTTAATGTTTCCTCCTACGGTTTCAAGAATACATGTTGGGTGGCATGATTTTTTATTTTTTACTTTGTTCAACCTTTGCTAGAAGTCATCACTTTGTTCTAACTTTATCTTGTTAAAGGGTTGATAAAGTGCCAATCATTTGTTGTGATGAAATGCAATAGCCTTTGGACGGATATGAATTTTGAGTTCTTTTGTTTCTAGTTAATGAATAATATCATTGTTTTCTTCTTCATCTACTTGAGTTTGATCTACTTAAGCCAATTATCTTTCGCAAACTACCTCTCTATCTCCGCGAGGTAGTGGTATTAATCTCTGTACACTCCTCTACCTTCTGTTAGGACTGAAAATAATTAGGTGTAATGCGAAAGCTAGCAAAAAAAACCTCGAAAGACCATGAGTAAGAAGACAAATGAGAAATATACCAAAAGACACATATCGAACACGACCTACATCCACAAAGGAGATAGCAATCCACTATAAATATGAGAGTACAAAATATAAAGAGAAATAAACTCGACCAATTGTCAAGATCTAAATTCGCCAACCGTTTTCTCTCCCCTAACTTAGTCCTTTACTTTAATCAGTTACTATTTCAAATATATTGCATGTAATTACTTCATTTCCGTTGCAATTTTTAAATTAGTTTATTAGTGTACCTATTGAATTTTATTAGTTGTAAGTTGTAACTCTAGCTGATTTTCTATTGAAGTTGTTATATTTTTATTTAAAGTCTCATTTATTTTGTTTCAATTATGGAATAATTTTCTTTGATCTCAATTCATAATGCACACCACTTGTTCTAATTCTTAAAATGAATTCGTTATTTTCTTTAAAATCAAAGTCAAGATTTTTCTTAGCTCTTTCTTTAAGTTAAAACAGATAAATATTTCAAGTTTTCGATTTAGCTATATAAAAGATTTGTGGGTAAACCACATGTTTATAAGTGCTTAACTTCTTTTAAGTGTTACCACCCTTGTCCGGATCTTTAAATTTCAAAAGATTTTTTTTTATTTAAGTCTTTTAGAATTTGATAAGACTGTTTCTTGGTGACTCTTTTATTTTTCAAAATAATTATCAAGTTATAAAATAATTGCCAAATTATAGAAGTTTCGATTAATTAAGTTTAAAAATAATCATAACAAAGGCAGCCAACCCTTCACGATCACAAAGAAAGGTGTACATGCACTAATCAACAATTGTTAAAACTCTAAATTTCCTGAAGGACTCTCCGAATTTATTGAGAATCATGCAAACTATACAAATGACCTGAATACCCCTAAACACCTTGGCAGTGGCGGAGCCATGATTTTTCGTCAGGGGTGTTCAAACTTTTGGACAAGTAAAAAAATAAACCTTGTTGGTCAGATTATAAAGATTGGTTACAAAATAGGCATACCTCAATTATTGATTTCTACATAGTGCTCCAAGTTGTTCATACTCTTTACTTGTTCAATATCAAATTAACCAACTATCCAAAATGAAAATTCTTAAAACGGAAACTTACAAAATATCAATGGATACACTAAAGGAGATGAAGTAGGAAAAAATTATTGACGGATTGTTTCATACTCATCAAAATATGTAAAGTGGTAACTACAATTGCACTCGACGACACTTCATTTCTTGAAAGGTTTTCATAATACACTCATTAGAAATATATTTAAATACTTTTTTCTCTACATAAGACACTATGCAATCATCTAAGAATTCATCATCCATTCGATTTCGCAAGTCATTCTTGATAATCTTCATTGCCGAAAAAGCTTTCAACTGTAGCAGTGACAACAGGTGCAATAGGTAGAAGCAAAGAATGTAACCAAAAGAAATTGAAGAAAAAGCCTAAATATTGCCTTTTTTTTAACACAAAAGCGGAACCAATATTTTTTGTAACAAAAAAAATAAAATGTAACAAAAAAAATAAAATCAAACACCCAAACTAGGGCTTGAACTCGCAACACTGAAGCAACTTTGTACAGCCTTAGCCGCTGGGCCATTTTTCTTTAGTATGTCAAAAGTGTTCAACAATTAATATATATCCAAAAGTATCAATATTTAATATATATATTCGCAAAAAAATTCCAACGAAGGTTGTTCATCTGACCACCCTTACGAATGCATAACTCCGCCCCTGCACCTCGGGGTCTAACCAACTACCCAACTAAGTGATATATGTTCTTCAAACTTTATAGAACTGTTTTAATTTGATTTTGAGCTCATTAATCGAAAAACTCATTCAATATTCGTCTGATCACCTTTCGAATCATGTCACCCATCTTCGTAGGTTACAAATGACATACAAATATTAAGGGAAGGGGTAAAACAAGGAAAACATGCAAAAAATACAAAACAATCATACGTTCGTCCTCGAATATATAAAGAGAAAGAAGGGACTTGAACTATCAAAAAAGGATGAGGATGTGTTGCATATGTAGCTCAGTTTTTTAGGTGTCTTCCTCCCTCGGACGATGTTTCCACTGCATTTCCCTGAAGTTGTGTCTTTGTACCTCAATTTTAGAATCTTCTTTTCTAACTAGTCATAGGCACATCCTCCAAATTCAAATAGTGTTCCAACTGTAGCGAGTTCCATTGAATCACATGAAAGCTATCAAGATGATACTTTTTCACCATAAACATGTGAAGGTGTACAAATGATAGACTTGCATGTGAGGCATGTCATCGTCTTTATTTTCTTAAAATTTGTGTCATATTAAAATTAGACAGATTAATCAAAAAAAAATATTAATATTGATGAAGAAGTTTGTGCTAACACTTGGCTTAACAAAGAAGTGTTTGAATCTACATCTCCTAAGAAACAAGTTTCTTTTTTTTTATTAAGTAAAGAGGCGCAACTAGTTGGGGAACTTAAGGGTGCTAAAATTTAGGTTCCAAAAGACTTTTTAGGGTAAATTACTTACTTTGTAACTGAAATATTTTAAAACTTTGTCACAAACTACTCAAATTTTAATATTAATAAATAAAGTCTTACAACAATATCCAAGATAATATATTGCAAAACATATAATTAATATCTTATTAACTTATTAAGTGAACTATTATAAATTGGAAAAACTACACTTATTTGAGACAAAAACCTCCCATAGCCCACCCTTCGTCTCAATTCACATGTCTTTTAGCTCAACAAAAACAAAAGGGATGCCCAAGTCCAAGCCTAGTTCAACTCCTACAGTTTTTTTTTATAAAAAAAAATTAGCCACTATTGATAAGTGTGGAATTTATGAAATATGCTCGAGATATTGCAAATTATTGTGGGATTATGGAGTAGCCGAATAAGGAATATAGTAACTACAAAAATCCTAAAAGTTTGAAAAAACATGATCATGAAAATAGACGGTAAGTCTCTATTTAGTTTTTCTGTTAAATACTAGTTAAATATTGAATTAGTACTATGTAGTTTTTGCGCTTTAAAAATATGTTGCATTTTGAATTTGAATATGTTAAAAACATTAGAAAGTATCTAACAAAGTCTTTGTTATATTTGGCTAAAAGAAAATAAATAGTAATTCAACTTTTCTTTGAAACTATTTTACAGGTTCTTTGTTTATGTCATTGACCTCCACACCGGCTGCATGTTATTTTTGTTTTAGCAAAATATTGAATATATGGTTCAAATTCTCATTTTATCTTTGTTTTCTATGCCTTCTTAGTGATATTTTGACATTTGGTTGTGGTAGTTACGATGATATATGGTCAGAAATTTAACACATGTTTTTAACGGATAGAGCAAGATGATATGTTTTGTTTAGAAGTTTCTGATGGTATAGTAAAACGAGTAATATATGTATTTCTCAAGGTAGAATTATGTTATATTGACATTGGATGTGCACATGAAAATTTATTTACTTAAATTTTTTGACATGTGTATCTTTTCATTAAGGGACACATTGTGTTTTATCTGAATATCTCTTATTGAAGGAAAAATTGAGTAAAAAGGATGACTTGTATTTATCCCTAAAAAATAGAATTCATTAGTTAACTGAAATTGTAACAATAATTAAACTTAAAAATATATGCAAATTTTGTACAATATCTTAATGTAATGGTATGTGCTTCAATCTTTGGATCATATTTAAAAGGCTTCATACTTATTTGTTAATATGGTATTTTCAAATTATGTAGAATTATCATTTGTGTAATTTCATTTTTGTATTATGTTTGTCATAAAATCTAACAAATTTATATCTGGAAACTCTCTTGCATACTTATTTACTGGATTTACTGAACCAATAATATTTGATATTATTGTTGTTGTTTGATTTGTTGTGCAACGTGCTTGAGCCTTTAGTGATTTCCAACATTTTCAGGTAAGAATTTACTCTAGAATCAACATCTAATTTTTTTCCATAAGATTGTTAAATTCCTGAGAAGTGTATGTTCTTCACAATGCGTAGTATATGTCTTTGATATCTTTTGTATATTTTTGAATTTATCCTTCTTGTTATTTTACAAATGAAATATACAAATACAATTTGAAACTATTGAATATGTATCTGCACATGCTTGAACTATATTGTCATGTGTATCTGAGACAATGCGCATCCCATCTCTTTTAAACATTCAAACCATTTTTAAGATGAATCATTTTCCGATTAAGTAATATCATATCATAAGTAATATGTATAATTTGTCTTATGTGAAGCAAATATATTTGCAGGAAAAAAAGTTAAGCCAATATATTATGATACTTTATCAGTTATATACTCTGAAGTTAACTCTAAAGGTATCATAGAGTGAGAAAATAGTAAACTGAAGATATGAACATTTATTACCTTGTTCATCTTGTGTTGTAGTTATAAACATTATACCTCTGTATGTTACTTTTGGAAAGGTACGACCAATAATTGTTGTATTTAATGCTATGAAAAGATGTAAGAAAGAGTCATCTTCTTCGATGTCTAGCCTTGAAATTGTTCCTAAATTTGAGTATTCCAATATGTATGTGGATAATTATGCATGTGGATCTTTTAATTGGTCTCAATAATTCAATTATTTTTTTTCTTTGGTCATGCTTGTATGTAGGTTTAGTTTATACGATGTGCTATTTTGAAATCTCTTTGTATTTCTATTGGCGCATAAATTATTCTAGAATCATTCAACTTGTCTTGTAGAATATCGATTACAAATATTATGATGACATTTTTTTTACACAAGATCTTTCATGTTCTGGACATGTGTAAACATTACTAAAATTTGTCATTCGAAAAAATCTTGATTTTCATATACTTCTTGCTTTAAAAATCTTACAACATGTGTCTTATAGACAAATAACAGTATACCTGCCATCAATGAGCTGTGAATACACATAATTCTGTTATTTGTGAATTAACAAATAGTTGAATGAATTATCTAGATATTCATGCATCATCAATTGATTTAAGAAAGCATTATGATGTCGTCACCATATATATATATATATATATATATATATATAAAGAGAGAGAGAGTTGATATCATTCAATATGTTGTGCAATTTTTTCTAAATGTCTCATTATTCCTTAATAGGATTAAGAAGTTCCATCAATAAGGATTGAAGACAGGCTTTGTGGATAGTGGTTGTTTCTCAATTATACCATGTCAATATGACAATAATATGAATATACTATAGAAAAATTATACATGTACCATCGAATAATTTACGAAAATCTTTATGATACCAACACAATATATATACATTATAATTATATCTTTTTGTATTCATAATCATGCAAATTCGAATGGTCAAAATAGGCTCAACATAAAATTGATGAGCAAGGCATTGAGGTTCAATCTAAGGATCAAGATCAAAGCGCAAAACAAATTCAAAATGACCACCAAGTTAATGTTGTTACTAAAACTATGGAGGTGGTTGATGTGGAGAGCTCTTCTCAATTCTCCTTTGGAATTAAGGTTGTTGCCAAAGTTCCAAACAATGGGATACAAAAATATTCAGGTGAGGAAACCAACTCTAACAATACTATTGATACTAACCAAATGCAGGTACAACAAACAACAAGCAACAAATCACAAGGCAAAACTTTAGCTGTGGAAGGAGCTCAATCACGTAAGTCCACTAATTCTAATCCTGAATACAACACTAGAATTCTGAGTGATAGTGAAGCCCAATTGTAAATGAATGCAAAGGGGCAAAAGGCTGGTAATTTAATTGAGCAGGAACAGGGGAGGAAGGACAATAATCCCCACCAACAGACTAACCAAAATCAGGGCAATGAGACTGCAAAAATGGGACAGAAACAACAAAAAAGAAATGGAGAGAAGTATGGGCCTAATAGTTATCACAATGCATTCCCTAAAATTTCCTCCAACTTTGAGAAACATATCCCTCAAACCCAAAAAAGTCAGCAAGCCAATACCCCTGATCAATCCAATGGTGAAACCAATCCTAACAACACCCAAAATACAAAAAAGGATCAAAGCAATGAACCTGCACCTTACACAGTGATTCAGACCCTGGCTGCAAGACTTAGGCAAAACCATGCTAAATGTGAAGATCCCATTGAACTGGTGCCTCCCAAGCACACCTCCAAGAAAGGTTTACCTGCGGTCATTTATGATATAGATGACTTCATGACAAAGTTAATTGTGGACTGCAAATACACTCTGATAGGTAAATTCAGTAGCACCATGCCAAAGGTAGAATTCATCAGAAAGAGTTTCATCATGCAAACTCAACTGACTGGGGGGGCCAACATCGCTCACTATAATGCTAGGCATGTGTTTATTGACTTGGAGAATTGAACTGGACTATAACACAGTGTGGATTCAGCAAAGAATGACCATTGAGGGTAAACTGATGAGAATACAGGCCTGGACTCCAAACTTTAGACCTGATGAGGAAACTCCTATTGTTCCTATATGGGTACTGCTTCTAGGGCTGCCATGGCATTGTTTCAAGAAAGAGTTTATAACACCTCTGCTATCTTCTATAGGCAAAGTTCTGTATCTAAACTCGGCTTTCATTAAAAGAACCAGAGCTAGTATGGCCAAGGTATAAGTTTTTGTTTTGTTTTTGTTTTCTACAGGTTTCAACTCTAGTGTATGCCAAGTATACGAAGTCGAGTTGAACCCTTGACCCCCTACGATCCTGAATTGAGAAGAACTCTGAAAAAAATGAACAATCAAGGGGTACACAACAATTCAATCGGAGAAGGTCTAGGAGATGGAGTTGAATTGCAGCCTCCTACGGTGGTTAATGTTCCTGCTCAGGTTCATGGTGTTAATCTAATCGTAAATGCAGAAAGGGTGCAGAATCCTCCAACACCGAGGTTTCGTGATAACTACAGGGCTGACTATGATATGGTTTGATCATATGGTCCTATTGTTCTCCCTCATCTACCTCCAGGGAATACATTTATGGTAACCATTACTCTAATACATATGCTTACAACGAGAGGGTTGTTTGCTGGGTTGGCTTCGAAAGACCCATACACTAACATGGCTAAATTATCCAGTGTTTGCAAGATTTGTGTAGGACGACCGGAGTTGGATATGGATGTGATAGGTTTGAGAGTATTCCCATTGTCATTGACCAGTGATGTTGTTGTGTGGTTTTTTGAGCTTCCATATAACTCTATCTATACATGGGACAAATTGTACAAGGTGTTTGTAGCAAGGTACTTTTCGGTGTCCAAGAAGCTAATCTAGAACTTGCCCTGTGGGTCCTGTTAAGACAATCTAGGCTAGGAATTGGGAGATGATCATAGGCCCTTGTTCAAATGAGTCCACTAAAGCCTAAAATGATTCAACCAAAAGAAATAAATGCTCCCCTTGATCCAAATGTTTGAGCCTAATATAAACCACTTCTTCCAATACACCTAACTCACCTTCCCTTAAATATTGTTTTGGCCATGGTCCCTCCTTGGACATATGCACCTTAACTTAGGCCAAAAGCTTAAGTTGAGGGTGGAAAATTCAAAAACTTACCTTAATCTTGGCTCTGGTCCAACATCGGATATTGTGCACCTCAACTCATGCAAAATACATGAGTTGAGGGTTCCTATGAAAAAGGAAGCCAAAATAAAAGGGTATGAAAAGAGTTGTGTGTAGAAGAAAGAAAATGATAGAAAAAGATGTGACCGAAGTCAAAAGAAACAAAAAGAAGAATGATAAAGATTGTTGAAAAAAAACCAAAGAAAGAAAAAGAAAAAGTGAAAAAAATAAGAGCGATAAAGTCAAAGTCACATCTGTGCTGAAGTGAATGAAGGAAAAGAGTAGAAAATAAAAAGATGTCAAGAATTGGTTGAGAGAAAAGGTAAAAAGCCAATGTAATGTCAAGGAGGGCATAAAAGTCACTACAAGTACCCAAATGTACCCTACCTGACCTTGAGCCTACGTTACAGCTAAGAAAGTCCTATAGTGATCCTAGTGAATAGTTTGGAGAGTCTACGCAGTGAAAATAAGGGAAAGCCTACGGTATTGAGCACTAACTATACTTGAAGTCACTTCTGAGCATGAGTGTTGAATGAATCATTGAACTTAAAATTATACTCATTGTGTGAAACATGATTTCTTTGAAGTGAGGGCACTAGTTACATTGTTGGAGAATTAGTACCTTGGCGATTGTAGAAAGTATATGTGGTGATGTTTATTGGTCTTTCTATGTCATGTGTTGATCCACATGAGTTAGCTCGTTGAGTCTAGATAAAAAGATTTGTACTGAGAGATGTAATTGATTGAGAAGGCCATGTTATTGCTTGAGTTTGTATGATTTCTTCAATATGTGTCGTTTAAAGCATTAGTGTGTCGCTTGAGGACAAACAACCAGTTTAAGTTGATGGTGTTGATATACTGTGAGTTTATGGTGTTTTTGATGTGCTTCACTTAGAGTTTGTGTGTGTCTTGGGCTATTTTGTTGTTAGAAATAATGGTTTTATGTAATTCTTGTAGGAAATAAGTTTAGATGCGATTGAGAGAGATATGAGCTAAAAAGTGCAGAAGGAGCCACTAACGGACCCAACCACGGACCGTAGGTCCAGTGAGAGGCCGTGGATGGGAAGTCGTAGGTCCTGGTCAGGAAGTTGAGTTTCAGTAATCGAACCACGGAATGACAGGACGGACCGTAGTCCAATCCACGGACCGTAGGTGGGCAAGCGTAGGTGCAAGTTCAGGGAAATCTGACCAAGTGTGAAACAACAGAGACAACGATGGATCGTAGGTTGAGTGACAAATCATCCTGCATATCCGTCGATGAGATTAGAGAATTTGAGGTTCCAGTACCTGAACCACGGAGGTGACCTACAGACCATAGGTCGACCCACGATCCGTAGGTCGAGGCATCGATTGAAACCGCGTCTGAGCAGTTTATTTCCTTATTTTGTTTCCTACTTAGTTTGGGATTTTTGTTTTCTATAAATAGTATTTGTAATTCTAGTTTTTGAGGGTGAGACATTATTGTAAGGTTTTATATTTTGGTCTTTTGGATTTATTTTGTAAACTCTTAGCAATTTAGTTTCCGGAAGATGGTTTATACGATTTTCACTTGGAATTTTAATTTAAGATTTGGGTTTTCATCTATTCTAACTGTAAGTTAATGAATTCTTATAACCTAATTATGAATTGTGAACTCTTAAGCATGAGTAGCTAAATCCACAACTAGGGGTGTGGGAACCATGAGAAATTAACAATGTATAAGTAATAATTAAGTAATTCTTGAATAGTGTTTATGCATGTATTGTTAAACCTTTCGTTTAGAAGTGTTTTTAACGGTTGCAAACGTTAGAACTCGCCTCGTTGCTACTCTCTGGACCAAGAAGGCAATGAATGAAAAAAGGATTAAACAACAAAGATTTAGTGGATGCTATCTAATAGTCTGATTTCAACTTAAGTGAGGGTGTAAACTAAGCTAAATTGATGTGATGACTAATTTGGGGTAAAGGTAAGGGTTAGTAAAGCATACACCCATAGATGGACCAAGTTGCGTGGTGAAATTTTCTATTTGGAGGACCAATCACTTAGGGATACCTAACTTACAAACCTTGCATGTCAAACACTAGGAAATGATTACTATTATTATGATTACTGCATTAAGAGCTTGTGGGAACACATATACCCTAGTTTCCATTTTATATTGATCTCAAATTGTGAATCTTGTCTACTTGTTACTTAATCATTCTAATTAGCAATATGTTACTTAGTTAAAACAAAAAGCCCTGCTACCTTTCTTGAAAATAGTTTGACTAAAAAGAGATAATTTTGAGTTAAGTTAAAGTCTAAACCATATTTCTCATGGGATCGACCCCAACCTACAAGTTGGTTTCTTTATTTGACAATGATCGCTCATGCTTCTTTAAGAGATGTGTAATTTGAGTGTATCAGAATACGTGGAAGAGCATAAAAAATCATGAAATTGCTGGATAAGCCTGATGCTATTCAATTAGAAAATACAGTCCAAGCTAAATTAGAAGAGATTAAAGCTCAACAAGGAGAAAGTTATGGAGAAACACAGATAGTGAGTCAATCTTGGCTACAAGAAGAATATCAACTTATAAAGTTTCAGAGTCTATCCGTGGTGGTCTAATATACATGAAAACCCAATTGATTGAAGGAAGAATTGAGCTCACACAAGAAATAGATCAATTGGGCTCAGATATTCATGACTTAGATGCTCACTTGAACAAAACAATTGAGGTGTCAAAAGCCCAATTACCAATTATCATGGATGATGACCAACTAGTGGAGCAAAAAGAGGAATTCCAATCATTCAACTATACCTTATTCCTTAATATCGATATTGAGAAAGAGTACAAAAGTGAGAATGTTGTAAATAATGTTGCTTTGGAGTTGAGGCATTTTGAATCTCATTCAAAACATTTTTCTATATCATCTGAACTAATGGATGAGTGTATAGATGGGGAACAAGGACCCTACATCCTAAAGTTTTTTAGTCCATGTAGACAAAACGACATTCCTCACATAAGGGCCAAGAAGTGCAAGATGCTACATATACTACTTGGTTTCTTTATATTTATACCACCGCCCCTAGAGATGAGCACAAAAATTGATGTAAAGTTAGGGGTATAATTCATAAGTTCAAAGTGGAAAGAAAAGTGGTGAATTAATTTGTGTCATTCCACGATGTTAAATTAGGCGTTTATTGGGAGACAACCCAATTTATAGTGTAACTTCTTATTTTATTTTAATTTTTTAATGTCATTTTTTTATTATGTTGTTTTTGCATATTAGGGGAAGTCTGAGTACCCAAAAATTGAAAACAAAGAAATAAGTTTGAGCTTAAGTGTGGGGTGCGTATGACCCTTGATGATATAGAAAACATGCTACTAGCTAGGCCTAAAGGCCTCAGGGAGCTTTTCTAACCCTTGTTTTAAATTTTATTTGAGGCTTTGGGGACATAGCATCATTTTAAGTGTGGGGTGAAAGAATGAATTCCTATTTTTTACTGTTTTATTGAATCTTTTCTTTTTTAAGATGGGTTTCTTGGCTTTTGTTTTCGGTTCTTTTCATGAGGATAGTTCCTTTGAACCGAGTGTCTTTTATTTTTTTAGGAATAACTTTTCTTTTAATATTTTTTGAGAGAAAAGAAAAGACCTTTTTGAGTGGGGTGATACTTGCTATTTAGGTCTAATTTTTGAATAGTACTTTCTTGTGAATGCTTGATTGATAAAAAAAAATTGCAGACACTTTGACACCTAAGCTCATGGTTGTGACTTTTTATATAGATTATTTTATTTTGTAGTTTGTTATGATCCTGTTTGTCTTAGAAGTGGAATTGATCCATCTTGATTGATATTTGTGCCATGTGTGGTGAGATTTTGTTTATTTCATTTTTTGCATCTTAGTCTAGAACTTGTCCTGCATATTATTGAAGTGAAATAAAAAGTGTTGCTTTGTTTAGGAGATGACAATAGACATTCTTTGATTTGTCTCGTAAATTTTAGCATTTTCAGATATTTTATCACTAGTTAGCCCTTTTGAGCCTGTAGCCTTTTGTTGGTAGCCATATTTTTGCCCTTAACTATTTTGTTGAATCCCTAGTTTTTGCATCTTACTTCCTTGAGTATTATATCATAGAATTATTCTAATTGTTAATTCTGAAGAAAAAAAAATGGTTGAGTGAAAAGGAAATCAATGATAGATACAAAGTGCTTAAAAATCCCTCTTTGAAAGAATGTGAAAAAAAGGGAAGAACAAAAGATTGTGGCATGAAAAAAAAATCCTTTGAAAAAAAGAGAAAATAAAATGATTGAAGCATTCTTGAGATGATGAGAATATCTTGTGAAATAATTGTTAAAGAGAGGGCTGAAAATAAAGAGAAGAAAATAATGGGTGCTAAAGTCTTAAAGTGCAAAGTGCTTAAGGAAGTGTAAGTCACTATTATATAGTTTTCCTACCCATCCCCTAGCCTACATTACAACTCGTTAAATTTCTATTTGATCCTCCTCAAGCATGCGTAATTAGTGGAGATGTACATAATGGGCAAACCTATAGTTCGTTGTGCATACATGTGAATTTTATTTCTGAGTGTGAGTTATTCTTTGATGCTAAGTCCTTAATTTATTTCAATCTTTTGAATTGAGTGTGTGGACTATTTCTTCTTGTAAGGGCACTTGTTTCATGATGGATATGTGATTTTATTAGTTTTATTTGATGAGAGTAGGTGAACAAGCTTGAATTTGATTACTTCAAAGTCCATCCTTGAGGTTAGGAGGTTAGAGATTTGTTGTTTATTTAGATGTCTTGCAAAATGAGCGGGAATTGTACTTGACGTTTCAAATTTTTATATGGCCTAATTGTTTGTGTCAACCAAAGTGATGACATTCCTAGTTTAATTTTTTTGAGATGAGCTTTAATGTTTGCTCGAGGATGAACAAAAGTTTAAGTGTGGGGTGTTGATGTGAGGCCAAAAATATATATTTTAATCAGTATTTGTCTCATATTTAGTATTTTTATTTATCCTTTTTAAGCATGAACTTGATGGTTTGTCCTAAATAGTGTATTTTATTTGTAGGAGTAAATTGGTGTAAAGTGATAAGATGGGAAACGTTAACAAAGATACTTCATCCAATACTAAGCATCAGTGATCGTTCAATAGCAATATAACCCAACAAAGGGTTGAGGTTGAGTCCCAAGGGAGCAGTTTTGAGAATTAAGAGTTAAGCATGAATACGCTAGAGTTAATTACAGCTAACAAACATTATCGAGTAAAAACATAATAAATTAAGGGTTGACACAAGTGTCAATTATCAAAGGAGGGGGGTTTGTAATCAATTACCAACTAAAAACAGTAAAAATTACGAAAGCGCAAATATGGAGATGGGATTCTTGGGATGTGAATGGATTATGGGCTAAGATAAACAATCGGGTAATTGTAATTAATAGTAAACAACTGAATATCGGTGATAAGCTAGACTTTAGTGAGGGTATATTTTCTCTCAAATAATTTACCCCGAATCGAATTGGTTTCTCTCGAACACCAATAAGCCGCAATGAAGCACAACCTCCGCTTTAGTCCATTCATTCTCTCGAGCTGAATGTGTGGAAAAGGGTGTAAGATTCACTCTCTCGAGATGAATTCATGACAACCCAATACCCACAGACCATCCAATAATCTTGGTTTTAAAACTTCTCTCTCGAGCAAGCCAAAACACAAAGCTAAGGTTGTATTTGCAACTACAACCCATTAAACTCAACCACGATTACTGAACGAAATAACCTTTCAACAGTAAATAGACTACCAATTAGCAACACCCAACAGTTAACGCAGCCCATAATCACAATATCACAACCCAAGAATTGGGTTTTAGCTAGACATAGTAAAAGGGAAAAAAATTATACCAAATCGAAATAACATCAACTGGGTATGATTTATATTCACTTCAAACGAGTCTAAGATGAAGAATCTTCAACACCCACTTCCAATTTCTTGGAATTGGAAGTCTTCAAATCTTCAAAAGCTAAGGAAAAATGTCTCCAAAAAACCATGCTCTAAAACTCAATTGTAAAAATTGTTTCTGAAATGTAAAACTTGATACTAGACTAAAAATTTAAACAAGTATTTATAGTTCTCAAAAAGTGTGCTGCGAAGGATCAATCGGCGCAGTAAGTCGGGATCGCCGATCCACTCAGCGATCCGCCCTTTAGTCACTTCTATCGCCGTTTTGCTTTGGCGTTCAGCACTTCAAGCTCTGTAAATTTGGGCGATAAAGCACTGCATCACGGAATCATTCGGCGACTCGCCAACTGCTCCTTTCTATCGCCTATTTGATTTTGTGCTTCAGGACTTGGCACACTGGAAAATTGGGAGAGACCAAGGCTATTCGGCGACTCGCCCAATGGTTTAGGCGATCCTCAGGCCTTCTTTTTTTGTTCTTTCGGCTGCCTTGTTCCTTTTTGCTCCATAGTGTCCATGCTTTGTCCCTAAGTTTAAATACCTGAAATTCAAGTATTTACATCAGTTATTGAGACAAAATATGCATTTGAGAACGCTAATTCTATTAAAATCAAGCCATAAATGAGTCCAAATCGTGGACTCATCAACACCCCCAACTTAAACTTTTGTTTGTCCTCAAGTAAAACCCAAGTTCGGCAGTTCAAAAAGGATGTCTCAAACAGTGCTACACAAGACTCAATCATGAATGCACACAAAAAGACTCAATTTACTCATGCAAAGATCAAATGTGCACTCAAAGTTTCAAGTTGTGCCTAACCATTACCAAAGAGTCTCAAGCTCACAATACTTGCTTCAAATGCAAGTTCAAACTCAACCAAAGTGTTCAAATTCCCTCACACAAAGAATGATTCCATATTCACACACAATGGTTCACAATTTAAAAGCTTCGGAATCAAATGCAACACTCACACTCACAAAAATGAATACAATGCATGATTTCACCCATAGGTTTACCCGTATTTTCCAGTCAATTACTTGCTTCAGCTCACTCAAGATCAAAAAGGTCTTTTCAAGGCTTGTAATGGAGCTGAGTGCAAAGGTATGGTCGTTTAGACTCAATGGCTATAGTCCTCATGAAATGTGGTGTGAACAACACTTCCTTTCCTTTTCTTCATCATTTTCATTCGTGCTCACAAGTAGTCCCATTATTCACTTTCCATGGATAGTTGGAAACTCCCATTTTTCTTTTCACTTTCACAACTTTATTTCACAACTTTTTCATTCATCTTTTTTTTATATGGAGGGGTTCCATTTTTTCATCAAAACCATGGGTAGAAGGGACTTTCTTACACTCCTTGATTTACCATATCTTTTCACCACACCCCCAACTTAGGTTTTTGGCTTAAGTTGGCTATTCAAACAAACCACAAATCATGAGGATTATGGGTAATGGGTTAAGAAAGGTCATGTTTTTATCAAGTTTCTTCCAAGAAAAGGTTAAGGCTCAAAGGGTGTTCAAAAGAGGTTCACACACTCACAAGGTAGGCCACAAAAGAGGTATATGTCAAATTAGATCACACTCTTCAAAGTTGCCTAAGATCATCTCAAGAGTTCATATCACTTAATCAACTGGACCAACCGAGCAAATTCTAGGTTTTATCATGCATGATTCAAGGTAAGCTCATCACACAAGGCATTGACACCAAAGTCAAACAAGACTCCACACTTTCGCTAGTGTGCAACGTTCATCACAAGAGACTCGATTCGATAATTGTCTAGTCACAACGAGATGCAAAGAGTTCACATATTGTCTATGCAACTTCATCTGGCCTCATCGCAGCTGCACATTCATGTTTGTTCGGTTATGAGCACTATTTAAGTCATCGATATTGATCAAAACCGATACTCAAATTTTCAAAAGAACAGCCACATCAATCACAACAAGAGGTGGCAAATTATTTTTGGAAGGGTCAAAATCATTTTGTAATCGAAAACACGGAGCCACAAGTTCAATCATCCACAAGATGCAATATCATTACAATTATAGATTTCAACCCAAATATATAAACAAAACTAATAGGCACAAATAGAAATCATTTGTCCTCAAATGCAAACGATAATATCCAAAAGTAAAATAATGTAAGACAGATAAGGAGGTAAAGAGGGGATCCTGGCTAGTCGGTCACTACATCAGTCTGGGTCTCAGTTCCCAGTGCATCCATCTAGACTTGGGCATCGGTGCCCGGGGTCACCCTAGAAGGAACAGCAGTGCCAGATCTACTAGGAGCTGCCATGGATGTCTCAGTCAGCGATGTCTGGACCACCAATTGTACAATCATCTCCTCAAGGTTCGACAAGTCTCTATATATGCTCTCCTCTCTTCTCTCTATCATCTTCTCGTCAGTCTCCGCATCTGACTCTTCAATTGTTGTGCCATCCCTATGTACTCCTCTGGTGGTAACTAGAGGAATCTCAGGAGCATTTACATCATCAGCGGCCTCTAGTAATGAAGTGAAGTCGGTAGACTTTAGATAGTCTATGTCCTTCCTCAGATCTGCTACTTTGGCTTTCAAAGCCGTCACCTCAGAGGCCTCCCTCTGTTTGTTCTCACAAGTTGTGACTCTCACAGTCAACTCATCAACAGAAGTATGGAGGATGTTTAAGTGCAGCAAGTATGGCACTCTCGATCATCCCTGGGATGGATCTCTCAAGTCGGGTCACCAGCACTCTGCCTCAATACGCCAGATGTCAGTGGAGGAAGAAGGGGTAACCTCAATATCTTTCACATCATCCCTGGGTACTCCGACACGCCGGCACAACTCAATGATTAGGACCGGGAATTGTAGAGAAGTTTGTCTCTGCTTGGCTCTCATAGCCATCTCTTGCGAAATAAGAAGTCCCAGGTTGATGCTCCTCCGTGAAATGACAGATCCAAGGCATGCTGCCTTAGGATGGCGCAAAATAGACTCCTTCTGGGATGGAATTATGGTGCTACTGATGAAGCCAAACCAGAAATGAGCAGCAATGCTCAAGTCCCTCTTTTCTATGGGGACTCCTGCCTCTATTCACCTCTAGGTGGTGTCAAAAATTAGTGGAGCCAACCAGCCCTTCAAGTCATCTAAAGACTAAGCCACATGTAACCCATCATAAGGACGTGTATAGTGCAGCGTTCTATCCAATACAGTGTTAATATACTCACTGTTGCACCCTACTTCCTTACCTCTAACCATGACCAACTTTACTAGTCTGAACTCGCTTGCCTTCTTCTTACTCTTCAGCACCAACTCCCCATAGGCTATAAAAAACTCCTGAACCCATGAAGCAATATAAGGGCCTCAAGGCTTGGTAAACTGATTAAACCTAGGGTAGAAGAGAGTGTCCCGAACATCTGAGTATTTACCCTCCAGGCCCTCTGTAGATAATAACTTCTCCTCGAGGATGGTTCGTAAACCATTGCCTTTCAACCGGTTTAGAAGTCTGGGAGGTGGAATGACTGGTAATACTGGAGCCACTGGAGGTGCTGGAATTGGCCCTGTGTTTGCTGGTGGGGGAACTGTAGGAGCTCTAGTTGAGTCAGGGTGAGATCTAGCCCGGAGCTCATCTTGCCAGGACTGTAAAGGTTGGTTGTCATCAAGCTCAGATAAATCAGCCTGGGATCCAGTAGTCCCCCTCCTGGATATGGGCCTTTTGCCCTTGTCTTTGTCGCCTGATAGAGGCTCTCGTTTGCTCTTCTTTGGAGGATTTGTTCCCCCTTCATTTATCGTGATGCCTCATGCTCTTTTCTAGGGTGGCCTATCTAGATTTGTTCGTACCATATCTTCAAAACATCGGAGAAAAGTTAGAAAATATTCACATCAAAACACAGAAAGTTAATTGCAGACAGACTCTCTGATCCAGTCGGTGAGTCGCTGAATCTCTTTGGCGAGCTAGATCGAGCTCGCTGAAGGGATTTGCTAAAAAAATATCAACAAGTCGGCGATGGGAGGGCCTTTTCGGTGAATCGCCGACAACTATCGGCGAGCAAGGGTTAGACCGTCAAAAATTACAATGCAAAAAGGGTTCAGGGGTGCAGACAAAGGGCGATCAAGAGTACTTTCGGAGAGTCATCGAGTGCCCTAGGCGACCTCAGGCTTCTCGCCGAAAGTTCTAGACCCAAACATCAAATAAAGTATGAAATTAAAGGCGAGATGGGGAACTTCGGTGAACCATCGAGTGGTTCGGCGAGCTCGACTCACCTCGCCAAACGACCCATGTGCCTACTTTCAACCCAACTTCTCAAATTTAACCCCTCAACCCCCGAAAACAAAATCAAAGCATGCACTAATGAAAATAAAACTAGACACGTAACACCCATTACCCCGGGATACTCAGAATTCTCCCGGTTTTGCCAAATTTGGCCGATTGATCACATTTACCCTTAAGAAAGGCATCACACTTTCTATCACTAGGAAAATTTCATCGTCTGGCACAAGTACAGGCTACTCAGACTTCACCCAACCAAACTAAACATCATGAAAGCACAACCCCACCAGATTTCATTCACTTTAAGGCACCAAATTTATGGGAATGCAACAATCAAACATTTTGGGCAACAATTTCGAATTTAACACATGCAATCAAACAATATAAACCTATCAGAGAGGCCCAGCACACAACAATACGATATGATCATTGCAAATGAGTACAAAATATTTTAAAGTAAACTCGGGGTTCAGAAAACCAACCATTTATGCCGATTAAAGTACTTTGAAATGCTAGGCGGCAATGAAATCCCAATTCCAAGCACCAATCGACAACCAAAATACTTATGGACTGCAAAAAAATATTGAAAATACTAACTAGGTGCGAGTTTGTGAAGCTTAAAAGCGACGGAAAGTGAAGAGTTTGAAACATTAAAACCTTTGGCCATTAAAAACCGTCCAGTTCACGTCCATTTGGTGATATTAGTTGCACTCGCAAATCCACTCGGCGACACGCCGAGTGGTCACTTACCCCGCCGACTTTTACAGGACCTTCAGTTACTTGGGGGTCCAAATGGCGGACAACATCGGGATCGCCGACCTGGTCGGTGAGTCACCCAGTTGCTCTTGGGCTCACCGAGTTTTACAGGCTCCAAGTTAAAATTGTGTTGAGCCAAACGGCAGATCAAATCGGTCACGCCGACCTCTTCGGCGATGCACCGACTAGACCATTCACTCGCCAACCTACACTTTTCAAACACTTTCCACACTCAAACCTGCACAATCAACACACCATTATTTTACCAAAACAAAAATAAAATACTAAAGGGTTTTGGGTTGCCTCCCAAACAGTGCCTTAGTTAACGTCACGACACGATGCTAGTCCACACTTAAACCTCATTAATGGGGTTCGCCATAGTGTCACTAGGCAACCCCTCTTTATGATGTGAGTAGAGACACGACATCACTTAGTTTATATGGGCGTCTTGTAGATGAATGATCATGGAATGTGAGGTCGTTATCTGATTCAGCATTTCGACATTCTCTTTCATCTCATTCAGTACTCTATCTTGTTCCTTGATTTTGTGTAGAATGAGTGAGAGGACTTCTCCATTTTGTCCACCCTCATGCTGTTTCATCTTTTTACACTTGCGAGGGGGAAGGTATTTGCTCTTCTTGTTGGACCTTGCTTCCAACTTCATTACTTTCTTAAACAGATCATCCAGCGCAATCAACAATGTTGTCCATTCTTGGCCTTTCTCTATTTCCTTGTTGGCCTTAACCAAGCCATCAAGACGCTTGACTACTACTCCATAGGGTCGTTGTGTCAAATACTCTGCAAAAGGTTGATCGTCCGGGCTTCTATTTTCGGGACCATGACCTCTATACAAGCATTTCAGCAGCAATTTGTCTGGCAGTCCATGATTCGGGCATTGAGGCAGTAATGCCTTAAACCTTGGCCACATATCATGGATAGCCTCGCCTCTCAATTGCTGGAACGTTAGAAGGTTATCCCTAAGATTCAATAACCTCAAAAGTGGGTGATCCATTTGGTTACCATTTTCACCATCTACACTCATTTTTCCAGTTTCAACACAAACACACAAAACACAACTAAAAATTAAGTGAGCAAACTATCACTAACAAAAGAAAAATTCAACTTAACTAAAAATTCTCAAGTAACACCACTCCCCGGCAGCGGCGCCATTTTGATAAAATGAGAAACGCTATCAAAGATACTTCATCCAATACTAAGCATCAGTGATCGTTCAATAGAAATATAACCCAACCAATGGTTGGGGTCGAGTCCCAAAGGAGCGATTATGAGAACTAAGAGTTAAGCATGAATACGCTAAAGTTAATTACAGCTAACAAACATTATCGAGTAAAAACATAATAAATTAAGGGTTGACACAAGTATCAATCATCAAAAGAGGGGGTTTGTAATCAATTACCAACTAAAAACAGTAAAAATTATGAAAGCGCAAATATGAAGACGGGATTCATGGGATGTGAATGGATTATGGGCAAAGATAAGCAATCGGGTAATTGTAATTAATAGTAAACAACTGAATATCGGTGATTAAGTTAGACTTTTGTGGGGGTAAATTTTCTCTCAAACAATTTACCTCGAATCGAATTGGTTTCTCTCGAACACCAATAAGCCGCAATGAAGCACAACCTCCGCTTTAGTCCATTCACTCTCTCGAGCTGAATGTGTGGAAAAGGGTTTAGAATTCACTCTCTCGAGCTGAATCAACAACAACCCAATACCCACAGACCATCGATTCAATAATCTTGGTTTTTAAACATCTCTCTCGAGCAAGCTAAAAACACAAAGGTAAGGTTGTATTTGCAACTACAACCCATTAAATTCAACCACGATTACTTAATGAAATCACCTTTAAATAGTAAATAGACTACCAATTAGCAACACCCAATAGTTAACTCAACCCATAATCACAATATCACACCCCAAGAATTGGGGTTTTAGCTAGACATAGTAAAAGGGAAGAAAATGATACCAAATCAAAATAACATCAACTGGGTATGATTTATATTCACTTCAAACGAGTCTAAGACGAAGAAATTTCAACACCCACTTCCAATTTCTTGGAATTGGAAGTCTTCAAATCTTCAGAAGCTAAGGAAAAATATCTCCAAAAACCAAGCTCTAAAACTGAATTGTAAAAATTGTTTCTGAAATGTAAAACTTGATACTAAACTAAAAATTTAAAAAAGTATTTATAGTTGTCAAAAATTTTGTTGCGAAGGATCACTCGGCGCAGTAAGTCGGAATTACCGATCCATCGGCGATCCGCCCTTTGGTCACTTCTATTGCCGTTTCGCTTTTGCCTTCAGCACTTCAAGCTCTGTAAATTTTTGCGATAAAGCACTGCATCGTGGACTCATTCGGCGACTCGGCGACTGCTCCTTTCTATCGCTTATTTGATTTTGTGCTTTAGGGCTTAGCACACTGGAACATTGGGCAAGACCAAGGCCATTCGGTGACTCGCCCAATGGTTTAAGCGATCCTCAGGCCTTCTTTTCTTCTTTGTTTCGGCTGTCTTATTCCTTTTTGCTCCATAGTGTCCATGCTTTGTCCCTTAGTTCAAATACCTGATATTCAAGTATTTACATCAGTTATTGAGACAAAATATGTATTTGAGGACACTAATTCTATTAAAATCAAGCCCTAAATGAGTCCGAATTGTGGACTCATCATAAAGTTGAATTTTTTTGATGGGAGGATATTATTGCTGCCACGTGGCAACCAATGAAAGCCCTTCAAATTTTGAGGCGGTTCATGCGTACAAGAATTCTAATTTGATTTGGTTTTGGTTTTGGTTTTCCAATTTGTTTTGGACTCAGTTATTTTATTTAGGGTTTCTATATCTAAAAATAGTCCATGGAAATAATTATTGGTGTTCAATAATAGGGCATCAAATATAAAATTGTCAATACTTTGCGGGTTCTTTTCTTCTTCTTCTTCTTCTTTTCTTAGACATTAGTAGCTAAAGGCCCTTGTTTTGGGGATGCGGCAATGGGTAATTGCTGAACATTAATTGTTTTGAATTAATGATTGATTATCGCTTAAATTTCTTTTGTATTCTTGTTTTAGTATTTCTTGACTAGCCATCATAGAGATAAATCTCGTGTATACTCTTAAACTCAGGAGACGCTAAGGTAGATAGACCAAAGGATATATAAAGCTTGATCTTCCCTTAAATTGAGTTGACTTGTGTTTAGAAGTGACCCCCGGACGAACACCTAGCTTGTTACAAAACAGGATGAAACATAAATGCTCGCCAATTCATATTGGCTATCCCCGCTCAACGATGTAGTTAGAGAGTTAATTGGAGTAGGCGATTAGAGGTCGGGAGACCATGATCATAAAATCAACCTTGTAAATCAGTAATTTGATAACCATAGTTAATTCATGCATGAGATGTGATACATGAAACTCTACAGATGCTGCAGCTCCAGAATTTTCCAATCATTATAAGTAATTTTATTATTTAATTCTTGCATTATTAGTATTTTAATAAAAATCAAATTCTTTTTCCACTCTAAAATAAATAATTAAACTAGTATAATTTAGTAAAATAGTTAATTGACAAGTCTTTTAGGATCGATAATTCGGTTCTTTTAACAACCACTTTATTACTTACGCAATCGCGTACACTTGCGTGTGCAATTGGGAGTAACATCACTCACGACTAAAACTGACTGAATAAGTGGTATCTCAACACTAGACTTATTAACTCAGACTAAGTGATAGATGCACCCCTTGGAAACTAACTTTCTGGCCTTAAGGTATGAGATGAAACGACCCTTAGGCACTGCTGAACTACTCCTCCACTCTAAAATGAGCTCAATAGGAAATTAAAACTTGAATACTTGAGTTTTTATAATTAACTAAGTCATAGAAAGCATGAAGTCAGTCCATACCTAGAATAACATTAAAGTCCACCATATCAAGCTCAACTAAGTCAACCACGGTGTCCATGTGATTGACAAAGATGGTACAATTACGATAGACTTTTTCTGCTAGAATAGAATTACCGACAAAGTGGAAACACTGAAAGGCTCAAGAAGTTGTTCAGGGTAAATGCCGAACTTCATGGCTACATATGGAGTCACAAAAGTTAAACTCATACTGGGATCAAGCAAGGCATAAACATCAAAAGTAAAGACTTTAAGCATACCCGTGACAACATTTGGTGAGTTTTCCTGATCCTAGCGACTAGATATAGCATACAAATGGTTTGTACACCCACATGTTCCTAATGTAGCTCCTCTCTGGGTATTTCTATCTATTGGAGCTGCTAAAGAAGATTGAGCTTTATTTCCCCCATTACCCTGCATGTTCTTAGGGCATTCCTTAGAAAAATGACTAGTCATTCCACATTTGTAGCAACCATCAGTACCAACACAACATTATGCAGGATGAAGCTTACCACACTTACCACAGAGTGGGTTAGGAGTGAACCCTTGTACCACACTACCATGCGACAGAGAACATTGAGCCCTCGAATTCTGGGAGTTTTGGTTTATGTAATCATTTCTTCTCCTTGGTGCAGGCGTACTAGCTGATGATGGAGTAGGTCCAGATGACCTCTTCTGAAAGGATGATCAATTTATATTCCTGATTTTCAGTTGGCCGGACTCATGACTTGCTGTCTTAGCCCTCTTACTACAGAACTCTTCCATGTACTTCAACTTGTCTTCCTCAACCTACTGCACATGAATCATAATCCTAGTTATGTCCATGTCTCCTATCAACATGGCCGCCTTACCTTCATTACTTGACAAGTGGGATAATTTAGACACAAATAAACTCATCATGTTCCTCAAATCAGCTACCATCTTCGAAGCATATCGGGATTGTGAAGTGAACTTGAGCCTCTACTCTTGCACACTTACATATTCCTATTTTAGATTCAGAAATTCTCTTACCAGTTAGACGTGTTCCTATAAAAGGTGGTATGACAATGATACAAAATGTAAACAATGAGTTGGTGACTACTTAACCCGCTATCGGTTGGAGGGTATGTAGGGTCTATCAGAAATATAATTCATGGACTGAGAAATACCATTTCTCAATGCCTTTTATTGACCAAATGTTGGATTGTATTACGGGTAGAAGATGGTATTACTTCTTAGACATATATTCAGGGTACAACCAGATTTCTATTGCTATATAGGATCAAGAAAAAAACAACCTTTACACATCCATATAGGACATTTCCTTTCAAGAAAATGCAATTCAGGTTAAACAATACCCCACTAACTTTCCAAAGGTACATTCTATCAATCATTGCAAACATGGTCGAGAAGTCAATAGCCTATTGATGGATGCTTTTCCATTGTGGATGATTCTTTCGAAGAGTGCATAAGTCATTTGAGTAAAGTTATGCAACTTTGTGTTGAAATAAACCTTGTCTTTATTGGGAGAAGTGCCAATTCATGGTGAAAGAAGGGATTTTACTCGGGCACAAGATCTGGGGAAAGGGAATTAATGTTTACCAAGCAAAGGTAGATGTTATTTCTAGGCTACCTCTTTCGATCTCAGTGAAAGATGTACCTATGTTTTTGGGGATTGTCGGGTTTTATAGGGATTTCATAACAATTTTTTCTAAGGTGGTCTTCCCTTTGTGATATCTACTAGATAAAATGTTGTCCTTGATTTCGATAAAAAGCTTGTTACAACATTCTTATGTTTAAAAATGAAGCTCATCTTGGTCACAATTATTGTTGCTTCAGATTGGAGTATTTTACTTGAAATGATGTCTGATGCTAGTGGTTTAGCTCTTGGAGCAGTCCTTGGGAAACAAAATAACAAGATTGCCATCTTGTTTATTTTGATAAAAAAAAGACTCTAAATGGGGCTCAAATAAATTATACCGTCACAGAGCAAGAGTTATTGTTTTTGTGTGTGACTTTGAGAAATTTAGAGCCTATTTTTGGGTACTAATGTGATTGTGCACACTGATCATGCTTCCCTTAGGTACTTAATTGTGAAGATGGATGCTAAACCGAGGTTAATTAGGTGGGTGCTTCTACTCCAAGAGATTGATTTTGAAGTGAAAGATCTGAAGGGTTGTGAGAACCCAATAGCAGATCATTTGTCTCATCTAGAACCTAACATTGTGTTGGCTAATGAAAGAGACATTGAAAATTCCTTTCCTAATGAGTTGGTCATGGCTCTTTCTCATAGTTTTGCATCGTGGTATGCTGATCATGCTAATTATATGTTATGTGGGATAATTCTCGAAGGGACGAATGGCTATCAATAGAAGAAATTCCTTTTGATGTTAAAAGTTCTTTAAGAATGAGCTCAATCTCTTTAGGGAGTGTTCTAATCGGATAACCCAGAGGTGTGTTTCAGATGCAGGGGTGAAATTAATATTGTAAGCTGTCATGCGTCAACGGTAGTTGGACACCATGGTGGGATTCGAACGACATCAAAGTTCCTCCAATGTCTCTACTATTGGCCAACATTATATTTAGATGTGAATGAGTTTTTAAAGATACATGCCCATTGTCAGATGCAACGAAGTATTTCTTGAAAGAATGAACTTCCTTTGTCAACAATACCTGAAGTTAAACTTTTTGATGTATGGAGGATAGACTATATGGGGATTTTATGAGATCGTTTTGAAACAAGTATATTTTTATGGTTGTGGAATATGTGTTCAAATTCATCGAAGCGGTAGACCTACCCACAAATGAGGAGAATTGTGTCATTCAATTTCTCAGTTGGTAAATTTCTGTGAGATTCAGTACGCCGTGATCTATCATAAATGATGGGGGGCTATCATTTTTGTAACCGCCAATTTGAAGCACTCTTGTCCAAATATTAGGGTAAAATATAAGGTGGCCACTCCCTATCTATGACACATCGGTCTTACAAAGGACTAAATTTAGAAAGACTAAATTGGAAATTGCTAAATTGAAATTTGTCCAAGTTAGTCTTCAATTGTGAATTTTGGGTCAACTTCAAAGGACCATAACATTCATTAAAGGATGATTTAGATGGCCATAAGATATCAAATAAAGATCTTTGAGTCGTCTTTCCAACGCCACTGATTTTGCTAAATTTCCAGTTTGGATGAGGGAGATATGATCGTTTGAATTTAGCATGTTCAATTAAGGAAATTCATCCAAACTAAGGAGGGGTATTTTGGTATTTTTCTTACCCCAATAGCCTTAAGCATGTTTTTCACCCAATTAGGGGGTCAAAGCTGATTAAAATCAGTTTACACCTAAGTCTAAAGCGTTCAAGAAAGCTAGGGCAAAATTCAAGAGGAGAAAAAAAATAGTTTCAAGAAGTTCTTCAAGATTTCGAAGAAATCGTCAAGAACTTAGTTCTTTAAAGGTATGTAAGCTTTCATAGTGTTGGGTTTATTCGCCCCCATACCAATCATGTATAATTTTACCCATGAATTCATTCTTGAGGTTGATTATTGAGTTTTTGAGAAGTTCTTGAGTTTAATTTTTAATTGAGGTCTTTGAAATCCTTGAGGTGATGTTTTTCTAAAATAGTTGAGTCTCTTGATTGATTTTTTGTGGGTTTCACTGAAAACGTTGTGGGTTTTTGAAATTTCATGAAATTTTACCATAGAACTAAAGTGTGTATGAACTGAATCGAGTTTGGGAGAGGAAGAAACGATTGGGAAAAAATATGTGCCCAGGTCTGCGTCGCGGAGCACTTTAAAAATTCAATCCCCAGAAAATTACCCACCCCTATACGCATCGCAGAGGGGATACAGTGTACACTGTCCCAAAATTTATTTTTACGACCAAAACAAATAAATCCTTCTTTGCATCGCGCCCATGCTTTCTAATTTGTGTTTTTGCTCGTTTCTTATTATCAACTATCTAAACTCCATTAATCATTGAGAGATCCTATATATATAATCATAATTCTTGAATTAACATTTTCAAATTCAAGACAGAGTCGAGAGAAAAGTTCGAGGGAGTTTTTTCGAGTCATTTTGAGGAGTCTTTTGCAAACTTTTAAAATTTATTTTAAGTCTTGAGCAATTGAGTATGAGGATGGGGAGGGTTGAGTTTCATTTTTCAAAATGAATATATGAGAACTAAGTATTCCCAAGAGTAAATGTTTTACATTTAAAATGAGAGGAAACATTGATTTTCAAATGAGTTCATGAGGAGTTTTTAAGCATAATCTCTTTTTAGAAAACCTTTTGAGAAATAGTCTCAAAGTATGAGGATGAAGAAATGTTTTGAAACATATGTGCATGAGTTATATTATTGGGAGTAGTATTGAGAACCGATATGGGGACGAGTTCAGACAACTCAGAGTCCTCATAAACCATGTATGCCAACATGGGTAAAGGGTCATACTTTTTAGATGATTCCTTATTGAGTTTAAGCATAGCTTAGTGGATTCATTTAGTTGAGGATGTCTTATACTTTGGCAAGGTATAGGACAGTTCTGGCAGCGTGGGTGAGACGTTGTATCATCACATATATCATAGTGATGGTTGCCGGTTAGAGAATCTTCCAAATAAGAGTAAAAGAGTTATTTTTGTGTTTCTAAATAAATTGATTTACTATCTACTATTTTAAAAGTTATTTTTATAATGCATCTTTATTGTTGCTTTTATATTGAATTGAGTATTTTTGAATTAATTATCTTTGAGTATCCTTGAGTTGAGTTGAGATGAGGTGAGTATGTTCTTCCATTTTATCAGTTCAAGCTTATGTCTGTGCTTTAGAGTTCCCCTTACATGCATGTACATTCCATGTACTGACGCCATTTGTCCTGCATCTTTCATGATACATAAACAGGTACTTAGGGTCATTAACAGGTGCATTGTTGATACCACTTGCAATTTCAGAGTTGCTTTGATAAGCCTTCTTACTTCGGAGGGTTCAATATTTACTTTTAGTCTTATTAGGATGTCGTGTGTCTTATCCTGACTTCTATCATAGTTAGTAGAGGCTTCATAGACAGTAGTGTTTTGAAAAGTCTATTTCATTTTCAATCGTCAATGTTCAAGACTTGAGTTACCTCTTTTGGCCAGTTGAATATTTTTAAATATTCTGAGTTATTTATTTTGAGACTTTTGAGAAACCTTTACTTTCGAGTTCATATATTATTGAGTAAGTCTTCCACTGAGTATTGAGCCAGGCCAAGGGTTCGCTTGGGGACCAACAATGGTTCTCGAGTGCTGGCCACATCTAGAGTGTAGGCTTGGGGAATGAGAAAACTTGGTATCAGAGCATAGAGTTCAAGAGTCCTAGGGTGTTTATGAAGTCGTGTCTGTACAGTCTTTGTTATCGGTGTGAAGTGCGCCACATCTATAATTAGGAGGCTACGACATTTAGGAACTATCTCACTTCTTTCTTACTCTTTTTCGTGTGATAGAGTTTAACTCTATAAAATTCTCCTTCTAATTAATGCTTGCACATATCTTTCAGATCATTCCTCCACGAAGAGTTGTTCAAGGTCATCCTGCTAGGATGAATATTGTTCGCAGGATCAAGGGGTCCCTAATGCACCAAAAATGCAACCCCAAGAAGAGTTCACTAATGCTAAGTTTTGGGATGCTATCCGGATGTTGAGTCAGGTTGTGGCCAACCAATCTGGTTAGCAA
Organism: Solanum piurae; assembly: GCA_029582685.1. Taxonomy (NCBI): domain Eukaryota; kingdom Viridiplantae; phylum Streptophyta; class Magnoliopsida; order Solanales; family Solanaceae; genus Solanum; species Solanum piurae. The sequence continues at coordinate 9,561 of JAJOOO010001079.1, read as the reverse complement.
AAAGGGGTTCGACAAGATGTGACTCATACATCTAGGATCCGTGAGTTCGTAAAACCTCAAGACTTCACATGTCCAAGTGTCACAGAGGATCCAGAAAACTTTGTGGAAGAGTTGAAAAAAGTGTTTGAGGTTATGCATGTTGCGGATGCTGAGCGTGTGGAACTAGCTACATACCAACGCAAGGGTGTTGCTTGAGTCTGGTACGCCCAATGGAAGAAGAGTAGAGCTGAAGGGGCACCAATTGTGAGTTGGGCTATGTTCGAAGAGGCCATCATGGGGAGTTTCTTTCCCACTGAACTGAGAGAGGTGAAGGTAAGGTAATTTATGAACTTAAAGCAGGAATCCATGAGTGTATATGAGTACAACCTCAAGTTCACTTAACTCTCTCGTTATGCTCCGGAGATGGTTGTTGATATGAGGAGCAGGATGAGCTTATTTGTTTCTAGGTTGTCTCGTCTGTCAAGCAAAGAGGGTAAGGCAGCTATGTTGATAGGAGACATGGACAAAGCAAGGCTTATGATCCATATGCAGCAGGTTGAGGAGGACAAGTTGAGAGATAGAGAAGAGTTCTGCAACAAGAAGGCTAAGACATCAGATAATGAGTCCGAGCACTAGAGGGGTAATTCGAATCAATCATCTTTTCAGCAAAGGAAAATTAGATCCACTCCATCATCTGCTAGTGCACCTACACCAAAGAACAGAGGTGAGTTCAAGAATCCAAATTGGCAGAACTTCAGATCTAGACCTACTCAATTACAGGTTAGTGTGGCACAAGGGGCCAACTGGACTCCTGCATGTGCTAAGTGTGGTAGGAACCACCCAGGAGTGTGTCGTGATGGCTCCACTGGTTTCTTCAAGTGTGGTTAGGAAGGTCACTTCATGAGAGAGTTCCCTAACAACAGGCAGGGTAATGGTAATGCGGGAAATAGAGCTCAATCTATCAGTGAATCCAGCAGACAGAGCTGCACCTAGAGGAGCTACTTCAGGGACAGCAGGAGGAGAAACCCATTTGTATGTTATAACCAGTCGCTAAGAGCAAGATAATTCATCTGATGTTGTTACTGGTATGATTGAAGTCTTTACTTTTGATGTATATGCATTGCTTGATCCAGGTGCGAGTCTATTCTAGTTGAGAGAGTTTATCTTGATTGTATCATTTTTGTCAATCACAAAAACACAAGGGCCGACTTTGTCGAGTTAGACATGGTGGACTTTGATGTTATTCTAGGTATGGACTGGCCTCATTCTTGTTAAGCCTCAATAAATTATAGAATTGTCACGACCCAGAACGCCGTGATTGGCACCCACACTAACCCTCTGGTGGGAGAACCACTACCACAACCTGACTAAGCAATTTAAAGAAACTAAACCATTTAAAGATACGGAAGCAGATTTAATGATGAATTAAGTACTGAGTTCCCATAAACTCTGAAGGTTTAATAAAAACAACCATGCATAAACCTCGCGGAAATTCAACTCCTGGACCTAAAAGTCATTGTACCAAAACTTTACTAATCAACAAGTCTAAGAAAAATGGGGTGCAACTCCAAAACTAAACATATGTAAAAGTCTGAATATATAGTCTGAGTCCAAAAAGAATGGACTAAACTAATGATGAATCTATGGCAGCCTGAAAGAACTGGCTTACCCTCAAATCTGGTCTCAGTCAATGATCTCCTTGCTGGGGTCTGTCAGTAACTGCCTGAAGATGCCATGTACTCAACAAAGAAAGAGCAAGTGCAGTATCAGTACACGAAACAATGGTGTACTAGTAGGATCACACATCTACTCCAGTAAGTGCAATATAAGCAAGTAATTATAACACAGTAAACACACATATACAGGATGCATAATTTAATTATCATTTTAGGAGGAATATACAATTCCCCAATATCAATGACAGGTAGATATGAATGTAGTAGTCACAAATGGTCCTCTCATGGAACCACACCCAAATTGTTAGTGTGTCAGAATGTGACACCCGATCCAATATATATGTGTTACAACGTGACACTCGGTCCAATATATGTGTTGGAACGTGACACCCGGTCCAGTCAGCACAACCACAGTCATAATCACACCCATAATGAACAGTGCACATAGTCACACAACCAAGTAACAGGTTCATGGCATGTAATTGTTCATACTTAATCATTTCATTAGATTTGATTCATGGTTCCCTATTTACATACATGTATGCATACAATGGATCAATTAACAGGTATATATAACACAAAGGGAAGTCGAACCATCACCACCTCGAAACCAACCCTTAGCACTCTTAAGACACCTGAGCTTTCCCTTTCCGGAGTCCTTCAGCTTGTTCTTGGTCTAAAATAATTAATTAATGCAAGGATCAATAAACAATGCTTATTTACCCAGATTATAACAAAACATCAACCCAAGGCCAAACCCATGATCCTAATGCTCAACTAGGGCTTTTCCCACCATTAACTTCATGTCAAAACCCTCCCTCAATGATAATTAACAAGGATTCTAAGTTCTAAGAATCGAAATATGAATTAGGGGAGTAATTAACTTACCTTTGGCGCGAGAATTCATGGAAATTTGATGAGAAACTTCCTAGGTCATCCCTTAGCTATTAAGAACGAGGTTTTGCAGAAAATAACATTTTGTGGTTTTTCCCCTGGTTTAAGTCACTTGGCCCGCCACAACGAACCCTATCCCACCACACCGGCGCCGCCCTGGCGAGATTAATCACACCCCAGCGGCTTGCACAGAGACAGAAACTCAAAATTTGAGTTCCAAGATCCCATTTCTCAACACACCTTCAAAGCTTGACGTTCTAAAACTACCCTTTCATGCCAAAATCAGTTTCAGGAGTTCTACTAACCCGAATTTGATTATGTAAGTCTTACAGGCTCCTCAACATCTTGGCTATCCACTAATGTGATAAAACTCATAATTAAATCCCCCATCAATTATAGGATTTCCCTAGACCTCACATTACTCATATTACGTCCAAGTCTGGCTTAGGCGGGAAATTTCCCAGTTACAACTCAAAAGTTTTTTGGCCCAAATTCCTTCCCTATTGGCTTTTCCATAACGACGGGAACAGGTCATTACAATAGATACCAATTTACCCATCACTCGTCCTCGAGTGATAAACTAGGAGAACTGGCTAAGGCAAGAGTAGAGTAGTACCTGAATCGTCGAATAAATGGGGATACTTGTCTCGCATGTCCTTCTAGGTTTCCCAAGTAGCTTCCTCAATCGGAAGATGCTTCCATTGAAATTTCACAGACTTTAACTCCTTGGTCCTCAGCTTCCGGACATCGCGATCAAGAATTGCAACCAGTTCCTCCTCATACTTAAGGTATTTGTCTAACAAAATTGAGTCCCACTTTATGATGTAATCTCCATCCCCATGGTACTTATTCAACATGGACACATGGAACAGTGGATGGACTCCAGATTGGCTAGGTGGTAAAGCCAACATATAAGCCATTGGCCCTACACAGTTGAGAATATCAAATGACCCGATGTATCGAGGACTAAGCTTGCCCTTCCTGCCGAATATTATCACCCCCTTTATGGGTGACACTTTTAGAAGAACTTGCTCACCAGCGTGAAATGTCATGTCCCTTACCTTACGGTCTGCATACTTTTTCCATCGACTCTGGGCGAAGCTTAACTTGGATGATTCTCACCTTATCTTGAACATCTTTCACCAAATCAAACCCCAAAGGTTTCACATCTCCACCCTCAAAACACCCTATGGGTGATATATATCCCCTCCTACAAAGTGCCTCGAACGGTGCCATGTCAATGCTGGAGTGGTAACTCTTATCATAGGAGAACTCACACAAAGGTAGGAACTTATCACAATGCCCTCCAAAGTCAATCACACATGCCCTCAACATGTCCTATAACACTTGAATAGTTCTCTCTGACTGCCCGTCCATCTGTGGATGGAAGGCTGTGCTAAAAGTGAGTTGAGTGCCCAACTCCACATGTAATTTTCCCCAAAACTTGGATATGAACTACGTACCACAGTTCGAGATGATGGAAAGGGGAACCCCATGCAGCCTCACTATATCCTTCACATTAACCTTAGCCGACTGTTGAGCATTATAGTCTACTCTGACTGGAATAAAGTAGGATAACTTAGTTAGTCTGTCAACCACCACCCAAATAGAGTCAAACTTCCCCAAGGTCTTGGGAAGACCAACTATGAAATCCATAGCTATCCTTTCCCACTTCCATTCACGTATTGGCATTCACTAAAGCAGACATGCTGGCCTTTGATGCTCATAGATTACCTACTGACAGTTTTGACACTTAGCCACAAACTCAACTATGTATTTCTTCATGTCAGGCCACTAATAAAGTCGTTTCAAATCTCGATACATCTTGGTCACACCCGTATGAATGGAATACCATGAACCATGGGATTCTGTCAACATCTTTTGAATCAAGTCATCCACTTGGGAAATACAGATTCTTCCCCTAAAACTGAGCACACCACCTTCATCAAGAGCTGCATCTTGTGCCTTGCAAGACACTGTCTTCTTTCTAAGCTTATTTAAACTCTCATCCTCAAACTTCTTGGCCTTGATCACCTCAATCAATGTGAGCCTAACCTAAATGTTGGCTAACACCCTACCTTTCTCTGAGATGCCCAACTGCATGAACTTAGACTCCAAGGTCTGAATCTCATTGGCCAAAGGTCGCTTGGACACACCCAAGCAAGCTAGACTACCCATACTCACTGTCTTCTGGCTTAATACGTCTGCCACCACATTAGCCTTACCCAGATGATACTGGATGGTAACACCATAATCCTTGAGTAACTCCATCCACCATCGATGTCTCAGATTCAGGTCCTTCTGAGTGAATACATGTTGTAGACTATGATGATATGTAAATACCTCACACTTGACACCATAAAGGTAATGCCGCCAGATCTTTAGAGTAAACACTACCGCTGCCAACTCCAAGTCATATGTCAGGTAGTTTCTCTCATACACCTTCACCTGCCGTGATGCATAAGCTATGACATTATTATCTTGCATCAACACAACACCCAACCCCGAATGTGAAGCATCACAATAAACAATGAAATATTTACCTTCCACCGGCAGTGTCAAAATAGGTGTTGTGGTCAGAAGAGTCTTGAGCTTTTGGAAGCTCTCTTCACATTTGTCAGTCCACTCGAAAGGCACCTCCTTGGGTCAACCTTGTCAAATGAGTGGCGATAGAGGCAAATATTTTCACAAACCATTGATAGTAGCTTGCGAGCCCTACGAAACTCCTAACTTCAGTCACAAAGCTAGGCCAGACCCAGTTCATGACTATTTCGATCTTTTAGGGATCTACCATTACCCCTTCCTTTGAAACAAACATGTCACAAAAGGCAACTGAAGTAAACCAGAACTCACACTTGGAAAATTTTGCATACAACTTCTGTTTTCCAAGGACACCCAAAACAATACGAAGATAGTCGGCATGATCTTCCTTACTCTTAAAATAAACCAAAATGTCATCAATAAAGATGATAGCAAAAGAATCCAGGAATGGTTTGAACCCACCATTTATAAAACTCATAAAGGTTGCAGGCGCATTGGTCAATCCAAACGATATCACTAAGAACTCATAGTTCCCATAACGGGTCGTGAATACCGTTTTGGGTACATCCTCAGGCCTAATATTTAACTTATGGTAACCAGACATTAGGTCAATTTTAGAGAAAATTGATGCACCCTGCAACTGGTCAAAGAGATCATTTATCCGAAGTAACGGATACTATTTCGAATGGTGACCCTATTCAACTGTCGGTAGTCTATACACATTCTAATACTACCATCCTTCATCTTAACAAACAAGAAAGGAGCACCCCATGGGGAAGCACTAGGACGGATGTAACCTTTATCAAGAAGCTCCTGGATTTGAGCTTTAAGCTCTCTCAATTCTGCCGGAGTCTGCGATAAGGAGGAATAGAGATGGCGCGAGTGCCCGGCTCCAAGTCAATACAGAAATCTATATCCCTATTCGGAGGCATACCAGGCAAATCAATAGGAAACACTTCCTTGAATTCAGACACTACAGGAATAGACTCAATAGAAGGAGACTCAACATCAATATCCCGAATATGAGCCAAATAAGCCAAACACCCCTGCCCCACCAGTTTCCTTGCCCGAACAAAAGATATGACCTTAGCTGGCTTAGGATTGTACACCCATTCCCACTCTAACTTTTCCTTAACCGGGATCTCTAGAGTCACAGTCTTAACATTACAATTAAGCGCAACATAATAGGGGGACAACCAAGTCATGCCTAAGATTATATCAAATTCAATCATATTCAGAATAACCAAATCAGCCCAAGTCTGAAAACCTATAAACAGGACAGAACAAGCATGATAGACATGGATGACTATGACAGACTCTCTAACTGGGGTAGAAACATGGATGAGGGATCAATAACATCACAAACTGTATTAAGTCCCAAGGCAAACTGAACTGACATATATGAATAAGTAGAACCCGGATCAAATAAAATAGCAGCCATCCGGTCACATACAAGAATAGTACATGTGATCACTGCATCAGACGCCTCAGCCTCGTTCTTGCCTAAAAAGGCATAAAACTGGGCCCTGTCATCTTGAAGTGCAACCTCCTTGCCTGGCTGCACTCCTCCTCTACTTGCATTACCATTTCCCTTGCCTCCACGGCCTCACTAATTTCCTCATCGCCCACCTTGTGGATGTCCTCTTCCATTACTACCACTGCTCGCTGGTACCACTACTCTGGTCTGCTGCTGAACGGGGTCAGGCATGTGCGGATGGGGGCAATCTCTCCTCATATGTACAGGTTCTCCACAATCGTAGAAACTTTGGTCAAAAGATGGCCTGCTGCCAGACGCAGGTGCGGCTCCCTTACTATCGTGAATAGGATTCTTCTATGGAGTTCCCAAGTAACCACTTGTAGAAGCGGGCATGGCTGACTGAATTGGCTAGGCTATAATTACCGGCCTACCTGAACCTCTGGAGTAGGAACCATTAAAGTTACTTGTGTTCTTGGGCTTCTTAGCCAAAGCCTTGGCCTTCCCATCACGTCAACTCCTTCCACTTTCTTCACAAAGTCTGTCACATCATTAAAACTTTTACCTACAGAGGTCATGTGAACAGACAATACCTATAATTCGGGGTTCAATCCCTTAATGAATAGACGGATCCTCTCCTCTTTTGTAGTCACCAACTGTGTAGAACATCTGGACAAGGCATGGAACTTAGCCTCATAAGCAAGTACAGTAAACCACCCTTCTCCAAGGCAATGAACTCATCCTTCTTGCGATCCCTCAAAGTCCGAGGCACATATTTCTCCATAAACAAAGCATGCAATTGCATCCAAGTGAGTTGGGGCAAGAGTGGCGATTTGTATTCCACATAGGCCCTCCACCACTACTTAGCCTCACCTTGAAGTTGGAAGGTTACGAACTCTACTCCATGCTGGTGTACAATACCTAACTTGTGAAACCTCTCATAGAAATCCAGAATGAATTCATATGCATCCTCACTCTCAAAACCATGGAACATAGACGACTTCTACTATAGAAACTTTGCCAATATCTCATGCTCAGTACCAGTCATCATAGGACCCAATAGGGGACGGAAGCTGGCCTCAGTGCCTAATGCTCCATCTACCTTGGGAACAGTAGCAATAATGGGGTGGTTGACTGGAGGTTCAGTAACTTGCACTGTGGGAAGGACTCCAGAGCTGACAAATCCACTCAGAAAATTCATGATCTGTTGAGCTATCACTGGGTCTAACGGAGGAAGACCTTTAGTCTCAGTATGTGCGTCCTCTTCTGGTCCAACATCCTCCTCGACTTCGATCTCCATATTCTCTTCCACCTCTTCTTGGGGGTGCAGGAGGGGGCTCTTCCCTGGGAACATTCTCAAGAAGGTCTTCACCCCTGGCAAGTGATACCCTTCCTCGGCCTCTGCCAATTCCTCTTCCTCTACCCCTGCCTTGACCACGATTTCTTGTTGCGGGCTTCTTTGGTTGCTCGTTGATGGGAGCTACGGGCCTGACGTCGTTGTATCGCATCTTAACCATCTACGGACAGAATATGGAATGAGATTAGATACCAATTTGGATCAACATATACCAATTAGAATCAAGTCATAGCACAAACGGAGAAGAAGACAGAGAGATTTACTAAAATCCTATAGCCTCTCGAATAAAAGTACAAACGTCTCCGTACTATTACACAAGACTATACTAGACTCATTTTGGTACAATGAGATCAACGAACCTAAGGCTTTGATACCATCCTTGTCATGACCCAGACCGAGAACCAGTACCATAACCCGACTAAGGAACTTAAAGAAACAAAACCATTTAAAGATACATAAGAAAATTTAAATGATGAATTAAGTATTGAGTTCCCATTAACTTCAAAGGTTTAACAAAAACAACTGATATACCATGAGTTTACGGTTTTTTAATACATTTCACTTTAGAGATGTGTGTGTCTAAGGCCATTTTGTATTAGTATTAATGTGTTTTTATCATGTTTTTAGGGAATAAGTTCGGACGCGGAAGTTGAGAGACATTGCTGAGGAATGTACAGAAAAGCCCATCTACAGATGTGATTCACGGACTGGAGGTCCATTCACGTTCTGTAGATGATGATCGTAGATAAACTAGCAAGGCATGGAGGAAGATCATGGAATTCTTGACAAAGTATGGAACCACGGTTGCAATCGACGGACTGTAGATAGATCTATGGACCATACTGTTGCTCTGTCAAATGATTCAAAGAAGGGGTTCCAGTACCTAATTTTGAAGATTATAAGTGTGGAGCAACGGAGGAGGATCTACAGACCGTTGATCAAACCACGGTCTGTACTCTTGATCCATCGTTTGCATCAGAGATGATAATGTTTTGGAAGCTGAAAATTTGCCTAGGTCCTGAGTCACGGAAGGGACCTACGGGTCGTAGGTCAATCCACGGTCCGTTGGTCAGTGTCGTAGATCGAAGACGCATCCTGAAACATTATTTCCTTATTTCATTTCCTTTTTAGTGAGGACTTATTTTTCTATATATAGGGCATGTAAACCTCGATTTTGGGGTTAGACTTTATTACTTTAGTACTAGTTTTTGGCTTGGGAGATCAATTTTTGCAACTTGAGCAATTCTTGATTTCCTAAGTTCGTTTTGAAGATTTTAACTTTGCAATTCAAGTTGGGTTTTTGGATTTCTTCTACTCTAATAGTAAGTTCATGAGTTCTTCTTATACAACTATGAATTGTGTTCTTTCTAGCATGAGTAACTAAATCCACAACTAGGGTTGTGGGAACCATGAACGATTAACAAAGTATTAATAGTAACTAAGTAATTCTTGAATAGTGTTATTGCATGCATTGATAATTCTTTCGTTTAGAAGTCTTTTTAGTAGTTGCAAACGTTAGAACTCGCCTTGTTGCTACTTGCTGGACCAAGGAGGTAGTTAATAAGAAAAGAATTATCAACATAGATTTAGTGTGATACTATCTAATAGTCTAATGTCGATTGGTGCGAGGGTGAAAACTA